>JAIMZG010000323.1:0-18625 GCA_020466075.1 Colletotrichum coccodes | reverse complement strand
TTTTTTTTTTTTTTTTTTTTTTTTTTTTTTTTGGCTGTTTGAGTCCATGTCTCCATGTCAACACCGCAACGAAAAAGAAACGACCTGGTAGACGAAAGAGATTTGAGATGGGGGCAAAGAAAGCGGCAGCACTTATCCGTATTATTCGTAGCCACCGACCCCTAAAAATAAGCCACTAGCAATGGTATTCGCTATATCCGTCAGTGCTAGCCCGCTCCCGGCTGCCATGCGCCTAAGACGTACCTAGCGTACGGGTACATGGACGCTGTGCGCCATTGCGGACAGATTTTTGAGACCACTCTTGGGCCGGTTGGTCTTGGATCGCGACTAGAGCCAGCCAACAATACGTAAGCATTGTTTTTCTCCTCGTTGCCGCGATATTTGCGGGCAACAATCGACTGAACCGAGATCGACCCTCAATCCAGGACCCCTATCACGGCATCTACCATCACAGCCAGCCATTCGTCTTGCACGAAGATGGAAGTAGTAACCCTCCACTGATCGGCCCATGGGTGAACGAGACTTGGTCAACAGGGTCGTTGGCTGCCCTGGCCTGCACTCAGGGATCTCCCATGCCAGTCTCGGCGCCTGTCGACAAGAGTTGTCTCCCCCGCCTTGGACCGGAGGAGGAGATTATTGGCCAGTCAATTCTTGTTCACAGGTAATTGTTCTCTGACCTTTCCGTTCCACGACCCGCGCAGCTGCCACGGACGTACGACCGGCTGCCTCACGTTCTTCTTCGCTTCGTTTCCAGAGGCGCGCTCGTGTCATAACGCGAGCATGTCGCCGCTCAGACAGCCGCCTAATGGGACGGATGCGCCAGAAAACAGGAGGTTGGCGGTCGAAACGGTGACTCGGCAAATATCGATTTACGAACATTTTGCCCAGTTCTCGATGGCCTGGAGATCCAGGGCGTCCCCGGCAACCAGTCTCCCGCCAATCTCCCTCGGCGTGCTCGCTTGACATGGACACAAGCAGCCAATGAGTCTCTCCCAGGCAGGCCGCTCCTTGCCAGCGTACCGTCTGCTGCACTGTTCGCTCTCGGCGACCCTTCTTGGACTCAAAGATTACTTCACTAGAGCAGCTGCTACCGATTGTTTCCTATTTTCGGCATCGTGCGTTGAGATGTCGTGATGTGGGCCTTCAGCACGATGGAAGCAGAAACTTTGGCCCTCTGCAAACACCGTTTCAGCATTATCTGGTGATTACATGCAGTTTTCGGAGCAGACAGAGGAGGACGGACTCTCGGAACCTCACAGCCCTCAGGTCCTTGAGGCATGCAATGCACCACAATCCATCATCATCTCCGACACGGCCGTTCTCATATGCACTCTGATGAATGCATCTCGATGAGGCATCGACAATCCCATTTTTTTTCTCTCTTGCGATGAAGATCCGATGGTACCACTACCCGCTCATACGCAATACCAAGTGATGCAGGGCCCCCTCTTCGTACACGTATCTGCTTCGGTTTCCCATCATCGCAGGTTTCACTCTAGTCATTGGAGGCCACTATCGATACCAAGTGCAGCCCACGCTGCCGTTCTGCCCATCAACTGCAGCATCGCAATCTTCCGTCGCATCTTTCTTAGCAGCCACCCTCGCAATCGTGGCTTTTTATGTGCGGCAAGCCCGTCGACCCGATTTCTGACGTGCTATTCGCTCGCTCGCTATTTTCACAACCCACCCTCCAATAGGCCTCAAGTTGAGATGAGTTATGCAGCTAAAGGGCTCTGCCTGCACAGCGACCTAACTTATCCTGGAGCTATCAGCGGGAACTCTGTATCCTGGTGCTTGCAGGCGCATGGTGCGATCCTCACTCCCGCCAGGCCGACGGCTTTCTCAACGACTTCATACCGTCGAATTGACATGGAGCCTGGTTTCGTCGCTGAGTACAGAGCTTCACCTTCAAGTGCTGCTCGGCCGTATCGCGTTCTCATTCACAGCAAGGTCTACTGCTACCATTAGCCTCTTGTCCATCGTGTCAGGCTGTGATCTACTCGAGCTAAACGGGTCGCCGATTACTCGAGCCTGCTCCTAACTCACTCTTATCTGGCGATAGCGTTCCACCGTCCACTCAGCCGAGCTTCCCGGTGTCCAAGTGATCGGGTACAGGTCGCCGGGCCCTCTTTTCCCTTACTCTGGAGGCCCAAAGAGGTAAAGGATTATTCTTGATGGGGCTCGCTCAGACGTGTCCGTTTCCCCTTCTGTCAAACAACTTCCTAGACAAGACAGCTGGACACCATCAACCTACTGGCAGGGCCAGCAAATGGCCGTGACAGGAGCCACTGTTGTCTGAAGTAAGCGATTACGACGCATTCGCAGGCCGTACCAGGCAGTTGAAAGAGACGTCGAAACACTTTGGACGCCGTTGGTGACCGTGTTCCATGCTTGAACTTCCTAGTAGAGGACTACTATGGAAGACGCAAAAAGGGCACGGATCAGATGCAACCATGCAAAGACTTCAGTCGAAACGAAACAGCACGGGTCCATCTCCGCCATGGGGCCCCCAATACGGTTATCCCGCTACATATGCCTCGCAATGCCATGTAACTATACGAACAAAGTACGCTACAACACTCGTCTGGCAATCCCTCGCAGTGGATCACAGGAGAAGATAATGTGTCGTCCATGAATCGGTAAAAAAAATTAATGACCGGCAACGTCGTTTTCTCACTTTCAGTGCCCGCCCTGCACGTCCAAATATCAGCGTTCAACGATAGTTCCGGGACCGCCACGACGGATTTCCAAGTGGGCACTTCATTGGCTTTCTGCCGGTACCGGTCATGGAGAACGCCAGTTTTGGGCCGAGAGTGCCGATACGTACAGTAGTGTGAACGACTTCAACCCACCGTCCTCGAGTAGCTCTGCAAGAGCTCGGCTTACCTCAGAGCTATATATGTAATCTTTCCGATTCATCTTGGACAAGTTTTTCTCGGCTTTGTGGAGGATTCAGAGTCTGCAGTAATTGGCGGTCGTTGGATCAAGAGACGTCGTCACGTCAAACGGCGGCGCGCGTACTCGGCTCGTACCCCTCCAAGGTTGGACCCTTGAAAGAGCTGACAGGCGCAGGTTGTCTTCCCGCTTTTGACTTCCTCATGCGAGGATGCTGCGGAAAGGGCAACAGCCTGTCATCCCAACACAGGGCAGTGCTGCTATCAGCGACACCACATGATACGTGTGGCAATCGAAACCTAGAAGGGGGTTGCCTAAAGCGGTGATCTGGAGGAGAAATCTGGCGCCATAACTCTACCAAGCCTTGACTCCTGTCAATGTTTCCGTTCAATTGGAGACAGCTTGGTGACAACTTGTCTTTCAGTTGTGACAACTCTCTCTGTTATGACACAACCTAATATTCTCGCCCTGCAGCCGACTGACCCGAGGTCTCACGATTCCTGCCGAGACTGATTAGAGGGGGGAGGGGAGTTGAAGACACTTACTTACACGACGAACGCACAAAAAGTGTACGAAAACTGCAAATTAGAACCGAGCGTGCGCGTGGGACCCCGGGGGCCAAACAAGCATCGCAATCCTGTCGGGGGCTAATACCGAGGCCCGCATTTTCGGGATTTCTCTAAGATCGCCCGCTCTCACATTCCCGAGACATGCGTACATATGGCGCCACGGCAGGCACTCCTACTCGCTCGCTTGTCGGTGAGAACCAGACAGCTGTGGGATGTGGAAATTCCCTCCCGGCTTGCGGGCTTGCGGGCTTGCGGCCCAACTCAACTGTGCCTCTCATGTCTCTCCAGCTGACCACCTCGGGCCACGCAGAATAAGCAATGACGACAGAGGTGGGTTTCGCAGGGCTTTGAAAATAGGGAAGACGGGCAGGGAATCGCAAGGCAGTCGATCTGTCATTTCCCAGACAAGTAGTTTGGCGATGCTGAGCAGCGGTTGGTCCCCAAATGTCCAGCTGAAAACGTGTTGTTGCTATATCTGGGGGTTCGAATTCGGTCCTGCCTGTGGGCGTTCAGCTTTCATGTGCCCTTACAAAGACCAAAGATCATTTCTTGAGCCACAGGCATGCAAACGATATGAGAGTGCTTCCTTGCATCTAACTGGCGCTCGCCGAAGACAAGCCCCCGGAGCATGGTAACCGTATTCTCGTATCAAACTGCGGACTGCATATGCGGGCAAGTCAAGTCAGTCAGCCCGCCAAGGGACCAGATGCCCTGTCGTCTGACACCGCAGGCGATGGAAACGACCGTAAGGCCATCGTGCCCATCGTGCCGCTTCCCTTCTTTCGAGGGGGCCCTGCCTGTGCTCCACCGCTGTGTTGATGTAATTGACTCGTCCTGTCTTACGTCTCTTCTATTTCCGCCTGCAGGCCTCGACTCCCATTGTTCAGCTCGTCACCCGTTCGGGACGCGAGCGTTGGGTTGTCCGCTCGTTATCACGCGCGCGCGCGCACTCGGGGAAGGCACAAGGGTTTTTAGGATTCCATCGTCCCGCTCAGGTGCAGCGGCGAACGGCGCAACGGCCATGCACGGTGTTTCTGCAAAGGCGTCGTTCGGCCGAGGCCGGCAGCGTGTGTAACAGGAGCGCCACATATCGAGCGACCGAACCGTGGATGTGCAGGTTGGTACGAGGGTGGTTTTCTTGGTTCTTTTTGCATTCCCCCGTTCTCCTCTCCATTGGGTCGAAATCGACTCGACGTCGGTTCATCCAGAGGCGGGCTCGTCTGCCTTCAGCCCTGTGAGGCTTCGGTGATGGAGTTGTCATCGGCGTCAGCTCTGGGATTTAGCGTTGCTGGAGGATCTCGTAGAGGCAACGGGAGGTGCGAGGTCGTGGCCAGTGTCCAAGGTCTGTTCCTATCCCGGGCTGTCAACTGTTCTCCATCTTGTGTCATGGCCCATCAGATTCGGGGGACGTGTTGATGCAAGTGCATTGGTTGACGCCGGACCGGGCCCAGTCTGAGCATGCCATCGAAGAACCTTCGTCGTACAGGGCTGAACACACTCGCGCGTGCTTTGTGCCCTTTTGTTCCTTTATCGAGTGATGGTGCCAGTGCAAACGTACTAGGGTCACCGAAAGGACCGACCGCCGATACCGATCTGATCGGCTCTTGTATCTCCCTGCCGGGGCGCCGGGTGCGAGGCTCTTCTGGGGCTGCCCGAGAAGCTCGAAGGCAGGGCAACCTCTGCCGGGCAGCGTTCGTTATCGAAAGGAGGATAGACTGTCGTTCGCTGACACCAGGTTGTTCGGAGACGTTCCAATAACTGTTTCTCGTGCTGTACAAGCGTTGTAGATCAAGGGATGGGTTTTGTTCCTCGCCAAACTGGACGTCTGTCTTGCGGTAGTGTCCACGGACAGTCACGGAGTTGGCGACTTCGGACCCCCAACTAAGGGTCTTTGCGCTTACAACCGACCCCTGGTGAGTTTGCGGCGCCACCAAAGACGACATCTTTACTTTCAATCTTGTTCGAAGGGAGCAACGTCCGATAGACTGGCGGACAGACACGGTAGCTGCGGGATCTCGAGATGGGATCTTACTGTCGTATCGTCGGACGGACGCCCTTCCTATACCCCCTCCCCTTCAGTTCCGCGGATGTCGTTCATGCGGAGCAAGAGATTCGTCCGTCTTTCAAGCACTCTCGTCTGCCCCCCTTGCTTGGACGTTCAAGGACTCTCTGTCTCTGGAAGGCGTTGACGCGGAGTGACATCCGGACATGAGGATTTCCAAGGGTTGTTGTTGGTGTGACAGGCCGCTACGAACGAGATGGAGTCGGATAGATGCTTCTGTTTCCAGCGCGTCCGGGGACGAGTGTCCGCGTAGAAAAGAAAGAAAAGAAAGAAAGCGCGGCAAGCTTGATAATTACCAAGCGAAGGTCCAGCCGGCAAGCTGATGCCATTGGAGGCTCGCCAGAGTACAGATCCTCAGAGCTGGAAATGCGGCCAAGGAGCCGCAATATCGACGACGGGCCGTCCGAAGGTGGGCATGGCGCCGCCCCCGGACAGACGTATGCGCGGGAAGCTTCTCTCGTCATAGTCGCGCAGGAGTGAGACGACGGCGTCGGTGATTGCAGGATCCGACGAAGGGGATTGGAATTGGACCCTTGGCCAGTGGATAACGAGCGGGTTGATTAATCCAGTCTGATGTCGGCGGAACGGTGCTTCGTGGTAGACGACGGTCGGCGGTGCTTAGTAGCGACATGTCCGACGTCAACTCAAACTGCCATATGGAGGAGGTGTGGGCAGGATCCGATCTAGAGTTGAATCAGATCGCAAATTACAACGCATTGTGTCGGGCAGTGTTCGGCCGGTGTCGCTATCCAATGTCAATGGAGGACACCGTAGTCGTTGATCAGACTCTTTCCCCGGACATTGTAGCATCAACGACCTTCAACGTGGGTCCGGATCTCTCGAAGCCCGCGGAACGGTCTTATTTTGAGAGATTCGTGACCGAGTTGGCCGGTTTTGCAAAGTCGGGAAGCATTTTGTCTGTTACGTCCCCGCCCCTTTGGGCGAGATGCCTGGAAAGTGCACCACACATCTCCCGGGATGACAATCCGTGAAGTGTCGTTGTGCTAGTCGCCTGGCGATCTTTTCTTGTCTCAACCTCAACCCCCCGGTCACCAATTCTGAAGAGGTCTCTGCTTTCCCCTGCCTTGCCCTGCTTGCCAACCTCGTTCCTGGCCCTGATTACGTACCGGGGCGAAGAAAACGCCATCGCGGGGACGCCCGGCGGGGACGACAGAGTAAAAGAGAAAGAGTATTGGGCTTCCTGACTGCAGAGAAGCAAGTACCGGCGCGGCGTTCCGGAGTTGCGCGTGTCGTCCCACGCGCGCGTGCAGTTGACGACGGTGATTAGCAGCAGCTTCTTGTCTCCTTCTCACACACTATGTCTCTCTCTTGACTTCAGTCAAGCTGAAGTTCAAGCTACCGGACATAGCCTATAGTGTTGACGGCCTAGTTCATCTCGTGATAATCCTGGCAAGGTAAGCGCGTCGGTCTGTCGTATTTCATATGGGCTCGGCGTTGGCCCATATTTCATGCCGTCCGGTAGTTGCGTCCTTGGCATCGGCCGGTTGCCTCGTCGACTCGGTGATATCAGGTGAAGTCCGTACCCGAACACTGCTCCCGTAGTCCATCTTGCGCGCGTGAAGCAGCGTGACTGTCGACGCACGGCCGAGATGTCAACCGTCAACCGTCGATCATTGTCCCACGGATTACCGACATCAGTACAAGGTTCCGATGGCAGCACTAGGACTAGCCCTTTTTCTCTCCCTCTCGTTCTGTTGCTCGGTCTACACCCATGCATCTTGCTGCTGGCCGTCTCTTGTTTTCGAGTCCATCCCTTCGACCTTTCACCCACTTCATCACTATCGAGCCCAGGTTTGCTCTGCGATGTATCACACTTGCAACAAGCCCTACGCGGACGCGACATCAATCTGAGACCCATAGCTGATTGATAGTCCAGGCCGGCCGGAGAGAGAAGAAAAATACGGAGCGGAGCTGGCCGCCGTCCTACGACGTCTAGATGGAGGGTGTGCCAAAAGTCGACAAGAGCCAGTCACCGCGAGCTGCACTTGCAGCTCTGAAACGCAGACATGAACGCCCCAGGAGGCGTTCTCCCACACCCTCTTTTCATGCCCGTCGACCAGATGGAATTTCCCATATTCATCCAGCCATACAGAACTCAACTTTACGCCCCCGTGACCAGGAATGCCGCGCGGACTAGAGACGAACAGCACGTAGAAGAAAAGGAAACCAAGAATTCAACTACCGGTAGGTTAAGATGCGCCCGGACGAACGAAAGAGAAGGTGCGAGAGGGGTCGAAGAGGCGAAGCTAAGAGCCAATGCAAGCTTGGAACGAGCTTCTGTCACTAGCAACTCGGACAAATGGGAAGAAAGAACTAGGAAATAGTTACACGGTTCCGGGGGTGTCAATGAAACGCATTGGACTATGCTGCGGTGAGTCGGTGATCTCTTCGTCTCTTTCTTGGTCACTCTATATGCAAGCTTTCATCACTTTCCTCCTTCCTTTTCTTGGTCCGGCCTTCTCGGTGATCGGGCAACTTCTTGTTGACCTGGAGTGAGGGATATATGACACTAGCTGGAGTCGTCGTCATATCGGACAACGGCAGCAGGTTAGCCGACGATGGGGCAAGATCGTCCGGAGGATCATGGATCTTGTACAACACCCCCCTGGTACCCTAGCTTGCTGTCCCTCACAGCCTATCCTGGTCTGTTTACTCCGTATACAATCCCCTTCCCGTCTATATATCTCTCAGGGTATCCTCTCCCATTGCCATGCCCTGGACGCTGATGGCATCTCATACCTCGCCATCTCTTCCAATGTCAATGTCAACGGCGCTGATAAGTTGAGAGCCAACACCCAAGACAGCACCATAAGAGGATTGACCAGTTCGCCGGCCTTACCATTTGGGAACCAGCAACGTCCAACTGACTGGGTTATCTCGATGGGATAACCTTCGGAGGAATCATAAACCGCACGAAAACGCCCTCTTCCTTCCATGCGAAAGCAACAACTACAAGAAACGACGACAACACAACGATGGCCTGGACAACATCTAAGGAAGATAATGAGGTTATAAGAGGTGGATGACTTGAAGAGAAAGCCTTGGCGACAAGATTATGAGACGGGGCGGAGTTCGGAAGGTTTCGAAAAGGAGGACCAGTCGATGACACGAGTTACGCCACTTGCCTGGACCGGAGAGGGCAAGAATTTCGAGGAAGTTTCTGTGATGATACTGGTGGCAGCCATGGTTACACGGCGCAAGAAAAGTCAAAGGTAGTGGCCGCATTCATGACGACAACATGGGCGCTCCAACAAAGGAAGACACGTGTTTCCGAGCTCAGAAAGGGAAGACCAAGGCCAAATGATGGAGAGAAAGAGCCGCAATGAAGGGTTTGGTGACCGATTTCGCAGCCTGAATTAAAGGGAGCGTGTCAGAAACCGGAGGCCAGGACCGGAGCCTTGTAAGGACGTAGGAGGTTGGGCCGACGACACTCCAATTTGGCGTCTTTTCGAAAGAGTTCCCAGGGTACCGGCAGGTTGATGAGAAAGCGCTTGACAACTTTGCACCGACGATGGTCGTTCCGAGGATTAAGCAAGGCAACGTTAAGACCGCGGAGTCTTGGTCAAGAAGCCTTCTTTCTTGGACACGGACGAGCGTCCCTCCGGGACTAGAAGCGAGGATTGTTTGGATTGTCGTCTCAATGGCACTGCCCATGGCGGAAAAGAACTGAGCAGGCTGCGAAGACATGTCGGCGGTCGGCATGCAGGGGTCTTCATCCAAGGAAGACCGCAAGAGATTCTGATGCAGCATGGATAAGGAAGGCAACGAGGAACCGGGTGCTCGACTATCAATCTGTTGTCCAACACCTCGTTCCTCTTCGACGCTCGTATCAATGATCAGCTGATGCCAGGATCTCGCATGACCATGATGCAAAAACAATTCAGATGTGGGTAAGGAATCGGCTGAGGCGTGGCTTCTGTTGTGTCCTAGATGGTTGACAGGACAGGATCCGGCAGTGGGATGGAAGTGAACAACAAAACAGTCAAGCTGCATGTTAGAACGATCAAGGTAAGAATCAGCCAGCAGCAGCAGCAGCAGCAGAAGTAGGACCGAGAATTCTTGCTTCCAGAATGCTGCTTCTGCTGCTTCGGCTGCTGCTGCATCTTTGTCTGTGACTTCATCACAGAGTCCTGGTTTGAACGAGGTCGAGGCACGAGGGTAGGAAGAAGCCAGTATGGCAGAGCATCTGACTGCTAGAGTCGTTGACGCTGGCAACCAGTCGGTCACCCTGCTGACGCGGGGGAGCGTACTCTGGACTGGAGCAGTAATGGCTGCTGATCTGGTAGCTGATTTTCTATAGAAAGATCAGTTAAGGTAAGCAACGATGATTACGTCAAATTCCCGATTCAAGGAACTCACCCGAAAGCAGCGTCTCTAGAGCTTTGCTCACAATCTCGTTGAAGTTTTGGTTACAAAGCCATTTCACAAGAACTGAGATCAAGTGCAGTGGCTTTTCACAAGAGTTCGGCAGTGGTCGCTTGATTTATTTCTGGTTCTCGCCAAAAATCACTTGGTAATTCAATTCTTTGTCATCTTGGCAACCGCTCAAGTCCTGCACTGACTTCATCGCGGGTCTGAGCGTATTTGCGTTCCACGCAACCCACGGCTGAGACGGAAAGAAGATCATTTGGCATCAAGATGCCAACTCTAGCCATAAACGGCTTTGAGAGTGACTTTGGCGAAGTCCGAGGCTCTTAGATATGGCACCCAGGAGGTGTTCCTCCGGCTCGTCTGAAATATCTCAATGCAGATCAAAATTCTGCCCACATGGGTCGCTTGACTTTCTGACGCCCGTTGTTATTATCCCAACCTTTGCGCAAAGCGACGACATAGTATGACGTACTGACCCCGCCTCAGCTTATCAATGCCGCAAGATGAATAGTGTATAGCGCAAGTTCATACTTGTCACTTCACACATGCCCAGGCTGCTTGAGTTGAGCCTCAGCATTGTTTGTGTCTTGTTTCAGCCACTGAACGTTGGTTTGGCTTCAAATTTCGAGCTCCAGAACGACATAATGTTATGCTTACGAAGATAGTACCAAATGCGGTTTTTTTTGGGTTTTTTGGTTTTTTGCACAAAAGGTTATTCAATGTCAAACCACTGGGAAGGGGTTTGGCGATTTTGATGTTGGCGGAGTGTTGAAGACGATTTCTTCGTGTTCTACGCTCTGGGTAGCCTGATGTTGTTGTTCATTTCAAAAAGATCAGCGAAATATAATGAGTCAAGTTCAAAAAGACTTCCCGCATGTTTTGTTGTTTCGATTCACACTATAATACAACTTTGAAGCGGAATCAGTCGATGAGAACGAAAGATCATGGAATCGACCGACGGTTGAGGTGCTGGGTAGGTCAGTGTGATGACTAATCTCGGCTAAACCACGGCAACTTCGCGCGGGTCGCATTTTGGTGGCAGCTACCGCGAATCCAGGTCCCGAAAGCTCCAGTATCCCCAAATTCCAAATCGCAAATCTTCGAGAGCTTTGGTAGCCGGCATTGAGCTTCGCCACATGCCGCCCATACTGCAAATTGGTCTTAAAATGCCCAGGTACGTCCCATTGGACTTTCTCTAGTGCGACTGACGCAGCTGATTGATGTTACAGCACCCTTCGATCGAAGCACTGAACCCACATCATGAGGGCGCAAATAGCCCGCCATGTCTGCCGACGGGTCCTCGTTCCAAAGGGATGTGTCCCCGCGTGCTCGATCCTATCTCGCCCAGCGTGTCGTCATACGAAGCTCCCGGTAGCCTCTACTACATTTCTGTCCAGGCGTGCCCCACGCCGGACCTTCTTTGGCATCCTGCAAAAGCCCCCGAGACAGATCAAGAAGCCCGAGTACGAGCCTGGGTGGACAACGGTGTTGACGTGGAGGAATCGCCTTCTGGAGAGCGTACGGCCGCCGGCAAGGACGGAGCTGGTTGAAGCTTTCCGAGACCTGTTTGCCTACAAGCTACGCTTCAACATCGTCGTCAACAGCACCCAAGCGCTACACTGTCGGAACTTGTTGAAATACCTGGTCGAGAACAAGGATGACGAACCGGGACCAGGGTTAACATTGACGGAGTTGACGGCTGCGCGGGAAGCACTGTTGAAGCTGCCAAAGGAAGATACCACAGACCACCTGGAGTTCTCAAGACTCTTGTACGATGTGATTAAGGCGGAAAGGGCGTTGGACCCAACGGATCCTGGTGCTGCCGAGGATTTCGAACTGTACCTCGTCGCGTTGACTTTGTTCGGCGCATCAACCGAAGCCCTGTCCACTCTGCAGGAGTACTGGATCCAGCTGCCGAAGGCGGAGCGACCGAATGCCCAGAATCTTTGGGTCAACGTCTTACAGGGTCTGGCGGAAGAAGGGCGCGAGACCGAGCTGGTTGCCGCTGTCTCGAAGGCTGAAGAGCTCGGGTTGCCTTTTACGTCGAGTTTTCACGAGGTTATGACGACCTTCTATGCGAAGAAGAACAACGTTTTGGAGACGAAGAAATGGTTTTTGAGACCAGCGTCGAACGACGAGCACCCGAGTCCCAGAACTTTCAAGGAGATTTTGCACTTCTCAGTCAGAAACAATCAACGTGGCTGGACTGCGCCAATTTTCAAGAAGCTCGTAGACGCAAATCCCAGCAAAGAGCATTGGGACGTCATCTACCAATGGGCTGTGCTGTCTATGGGAAAGGGACTTGATGATATCAAGAGCATGTTCGAAGTTGTTTCTCGTCACAACCCTGATGATAGCTCCGTTCTGCCTGACACCGAAACCATCAATGGTCTCTTGGAGGTTGCGATCGAGAAAAACGACCCGTACTTGGCGGACAGACTTGTGTCTTTTTCCAACGAGCTCGGCATCCGCCTGATGCGAAGACATACCTTCTGCAGATGGACTTCAAGATCCGGGCAAAAGACTTGGCTGGTGCAAGGGCAGCATACATGCAGCTACCAAAGACCGAGCTCAGCGGAGAGGACGATCTGCCTCTGATCAACAAATACCTCCAGGCGTTATGCTACCAAACGAAACAGGATTTCAAGGCCATACGCGAGATGCTGGATATCCTAGAAGAGCGTATTGTGACACTGGACCCAGAGACAGTAGTCGCACTATGCACTGTTTTCCTCAAGAACGACCAACAGTTTGAGATCATCGACACGCTGTCACTCAACGTGTTTCAACACAGCAACGAACAACGGCGATCTATCAGAGATGCCTTTGTGGCGTACTGCTTAGACAAGAAAAACAGCACCGCAAGAGTATGGGACGCCTACTCCATCTTACGACAATTCTTCCAAGAAACCAGCGTCGAGAGTCGTGTCGAGCTCATGAATTCCTTCTTCGACCGCAACCGAGCCGATATGGCCGTTCATGTTTTTGGCCACATGCGTCAACACGTCAACCCAACGTTCCACCCCACTAGCGACGCCTACGTACAATGCTTCGAGGGCATGGGCAGGTGTCCCGATTTGGACAGCCTGAAACTGGTTCACAACATGTTAAAGATGGATACCAAGATTCAACCAAGCACGAAGATGTTCAACGCTTTGATGATTGCCTACGGTGCATGTCAAAAGCCGAGTCTTGGACTTGAGTTCTGGCAGGATATAGTCCGCTCGGCAGAAGGCCCGTCATATAACAGTCTCGAGATTGTGTTCTTCCTCTGCGAGATCAAAGCCTTTGGCGATCAGATTGCCCGAGACATTTGGAAAAAGATCGAGAAGATGGAGATCGACGTTCCTCCGGCAGTGTTTGCCGCCTACTGCGGTGGCCTCGCCGGCAATGGCAATCTGCAGGAGGTGCAGAGCACGATTAGAACCATGAAGCGAGCTGTAGGGTATGGGCCCGATGCGATGACGTGAGTAACCCCCCTTAGGATTTCTTGAGTAGTTCGTAATCTAACTTCAACACAGACTTGGCATCCCTTTCAATGCGTTACCTGGCCAGGGGTTACAACGGGACTTTGAGGCATGGGCGAAGAAGCAGTTCCCGGAAGAATGGGCGGAGGTGGAGAAGTTCCGCTATTACTATACGGCGGAGAAGTTGAAGAAGTTCAAGCTGCAGCGGATTTTGAAGGCATGATCTGTACAAAAAAACACTAGAGAAGCTTCTTGTACCTGTACATTTATAATAGACGCCAAGATGTTGTACAATTCATACACGGGAGACGCTCCCTATGTCCGCAGACGTGCTCCGTGGGTCATGCAAGCCTTTTGGCCTTATTCCAGATCTTACTTCCACGACGCGTTGAGGCGGAATCTCTTCCTCAGCAGCTCAGGATGGTGGTGCACACTGGGGTGGATACCCATTCCAATCGCCCTTCTGATGGCCTTTGAGATCCTTCTCTGGTTCACCGGCCGCAATCCCGTGTTCTTGGAATGCTCAATCTGACCAAACGAGGTCATATACTCGGAAATCATGGAAAAGTTCTGCAAGTAATCGTCAGTACAGTGAACCCAGCTGCCGGCCAGCCGCACATACCCTGTAGTGATCCAGGGGATTGATGCCCAGCAGGTCGATGACATCGACATTGGGACGCTTCGACTTGCGCCACTTCTCCATCTCGACAGGACTGAGGTCGTGCGGTGCGTACACCTCACCAGAACGCCAGCGACGCGGCATCTGCTTAACATAATCGTCGCTGATCTTTTTCTCGCGGAGAGATTCGAGCATGGTGCGCTTGCGAGCGGCCGCTCCCTCCATGCGCGCTTTTCCACCCTTGTTGATGAGCCCGCGTATACGGTCGGCCGAGTGTACCTGGGGCTTCTCATCAAGGTTCAGGAGATTCGAGATCGGATCGGAGGACTCTGCAGCGGTCGGCGTTAGCTATGGCGCGCTAGGACAAGGGAGGTAGGTGACGGGAGGCATTGACGTACGGGAGACGGCGGGAGTTGATGAGAATGGTCGTGCAACCCGGGCCATGAAAGCACTCGGGCCCTTGACGGCCGAGAGGAACGGTAATCTGGGCGGCATGGCTGTGGTTGTGAGGTTTTGGTAGGTTTCCGGGCGAGGCGTGGTCTGTCGCCAAAGTTGAAGCTGTCACGGAAATTCTTTGGTAGGCCGACGGAACCTTCCGCTCCACTTTCGCGATAAGACCCCGATAAGAATTTCGTCCCGCCTCAGCTCCAGAACTTTTCTTTGCCCAACATCCCGTCACAATTGGCATCCGCCAAATCCCACTGGAAACTCACCACGCCGAAAGCCCAGCATGGTTCGCAAACTCAAGTATCACGAGCAGAAGCTTCTGCGGAAGCACGACTTCATCACATACAAACAGGTACCGAGATTATCGCAGCTCGCGCATACAGCAAGCCGAGGCGCATGTGCTAACGTTGATTTTGCTAGGATGGCGATCACCGAGATGCCTCAGTGGTATGACCGACTTCAAGAGGAGCGAGCGTTTCGATGTATTCTAACATGCAATCAGGTTCGCCGATACATGATTCAGAAGCCCGAAGATTATGTGAGCACCTCTTCCCACGCCCGCATCACGAAGACATGCTAACTGAAATGGGCAGCACAAATACAACAGACTCTGCGGCGTAAGTTTTATAGCCACCGAACCGAATCGAGCACATGTTGCAATCGATCATGCTCTGCGATGGGAACTAAAACAGTCATACAGTCTATCCGTCAACTAGCGCATAGAATCAGCCTCATGCCACCGGATAATGCAGCCCGCCGGAAGCACGAGAAGCTGCTCCTTGACAAGCTTTACGACATGGGTATTCTCTCCACGGCCTCGAAGCTGTCGGCCGTCGAACACAATGTAACCGTCAGTGCATTTGCAAGACGGCGTCTCCCCGTTGTCATGACTCGCCTCCGGTATGGAAAACACCATTGTTGACTTGCCCCTCCTGTGGGCTCGACGCTGATGGTTATATTGCAGCATGGCCGAGACGGTACAGGCAGCGACGAAGCTCATCGAACAAGGACACGTGCGTGTCGGTACGGAAACATGCGTCGATCCGGCTTTCTTAGTCACCCGCAGTATGGAGGACTTCGTCACATGGACCGTGGGCAGCAAGGTTAAGCGAAACATTATGAAGTATCGCGACAAGCTGGACGATTTCGAGTTGTTGTAATACGGTACGGGCTAACTTTCGGGTGGGTGGCTTGCCGCTACGGCTTGGAACTTGGCTTTCGACATTGTTTGGTGGTGTTATGGAGTTACGAGGACTGGACATCAAAAGGCGGTCGCCTTCCGCAGAGTTCTGCATAGCGGCCCCTGAGTCAGCACCAAGGGAATGGAATAATTGGTGAAATCCGGAAACTCAGGAGCCGGACGATGTTGATAGGTGCGAGGATGACGGACACTCCAGTTCAAAACGCCCTTGATTGTCGTGGTGGCATCAAAACAGCTCGCCGGGGCAGGCGTTAGATGGACCAACGGGTGGAATGTTCTGCTGAGGTGCTGCTCTTGCTAACGCCGGACGCAAATGAAGCAATCAGCAACCTACCTTCAACTCTGTCAACCCATCAAACGCGAAGTATGCCGAGCACTACGGGCGAATCATCGAGAAGAATCGAGGAAACGACTGAGTTTTGTCGCAGAAGCACCTCATGCAGGCTTAGGGTTGTATGACGCTGGGCGAGGAGATGAACACTTCGTAGAGAGGTGAAACGATCGCAAAGTTTCGCCATATACCAACTCAGCAAATACAAGACAGTTGCATGAAGATTGGCGATAAAAAGTCTGGACGCGGAACCGAGGCCACTGCCGGATCGGGAATATTTTGAGACGAAGCCTGGTGCCTGTGAAGGGTCAACTCGCCAGATGGAAATATCGAGTTCGCCCAGGATGGCCATGTTGTCCGAGCTCGGAACGAAACCTTCCAACCCGCACCAGACCGTGAAAACGTGAAGCATCGTCGGAAGGTGACTCTGTGAGGCTGAGAAGGGTAATGGCACGGACGCTTTGCGAGAAGGGACGCCAAATCGAGGAATGGATTATCCCAGTCTTGAAACGGGGGGCGTGGCCAAGTGATACTGCGAGCCAGCGTTCTGGATGGCGAAGATCCGATCCTCGCCAATCATAGTCTGGATCCTGGCCGATTATCTGAGGTCATCGTCTACTCTCTGTGTCTGATGTTTGCATCCTTTCCGTGCCGTGGGTTGTCTGTACATCAGCGCATGGAGGCGGTCTGAAGACTTTGTTTGAACGGATGAATCGAGCCCGGTAGACTTTCCAGCTGCGACATTTCGCTGCGGCTGGTACGGTATATTAACAGCCATCCCAAGGATCTCATCATACCGACGCTATTCTCAGAAGCAACTTGATACACTCTTTGGTAATACTTTTGCGCGCTGGTCGACTAATACATTCCTTTTTAGCTACAGTCGCTGGCCCCTGACTAAAGACACATATAATCGACGACGATCCTTGAATGGTAGCCTTAGTTTCCATCCCAGAATTTTCCAGGCTACCACCTCAGCCGAACTTTCGTCTAGGCGCCCTCCACAAACAGCTCACTCGAAGGCCCTCGCAATGACTGCTTTGAAGTACGCCTTCTTGGCCTTGGCTGCAATTCAGACCGTCAGTGCCCATGGCACGGTAAACGGTGTCATGGCAGATGGAGTCTTGTAAGCCCGGGCCGATTATCCCGCTCTCCTATAGTTCACGTTCGCTGATCCCGATACTCCCCCAGCTACGAAGGTTATAGTCCGCAGATGCAGTACATGAAGTCCCCGCCACAGGTCGTGGGATGGTCCATACCGCAGGACTTGTCCAACGGCTTCGTCGCCGTTGACAAGTACGCTGACCCGGACATCATCTGCCATGTCGGTGCGGAACCGGCGCCCATCGCCGCCAAGGTGACGGCGGGCTCGAACCTGACCGTCTTCTGGACCGACTGGCCCAAGTCTCATCACGGGCCAATGATGGACTACCTCGCCCCCTGCAACGGCGACTGCGCCAAAGTCAACAAGGCGGACTTGGAGTTCTTCAAGATCGACGCCGTCGGGCTCGTCGACGGGTCGAAGGCACCGGGGAAGTGGGGCTCCGACGACATGCTTTCGAACAACAAGTCGTGGACCATGACTATCCCGGCCAACATCGCCGCGGGCCAGTACGTCCTCCGCCACGAGACGATCGCGCTGCATGAGGCGGGCCGCGAGGGCGGTGCGCAAAACTACCCGCAGTGCGTCAACATCGATGTCCAGGGAGGCGGGGCCGAGAAGCCACCCGGCGTCAAGGCGACGGAGCTGTACAAGGCCAGCGACGAGGGGATCAAGTTCAACATCTACAAGGATGGCCTCGATTACCCCATCCCTGGACCTCCGATGGTGGGCGAGCAGCAGCAGAAGGCTACGCGTCGACGAAAGAGAGTAGCCGTCATTTACTGAGGCGAGGCGCTGAGGTTCTCGTGTACAAGCTGTTGTTCTTCGTTACGAGCCTGCCTATACCTATAATGCGAGGCGTGGTGGCTGTATGGGAACGTTCATTCAGCTCACCCGGTTTTGCCACGCTGGACGTGGATTATCTTTCTTTCGGGCTATTCGAGCTCCTTTCATAACATCCATTCTTTGAAATACTACATGTATATAGAAAGCGGGCCTGTGAGATGGGTTCATAAGCAAGCAATTATCCATGGGGTGTACATAACCATCGCAATCTACCTCACCCGCTAAAGGCGTGCGATACCGTCATCTGGTGAGTCATTCACGGCCCCTCAAAGTCCGCTTCAGCCCAATGGACATAGAAGATATGCTTGATGAGACCGACTACCGTATCAATATCATCGAATCATTAGAACCTTTTGGTTACTCGGTGTTGATTTATGGCCATGTGCCCTTACCCTCGCCCCCAGACAGGTATTTAATCGCCGAGGGTGATCGGATAATTTACATGAGGACCTCATAGTAGGATATAAACGTTGAGATGAAGTCTTCAGGTGAACACGAGAGCCTGATTTCAGACATGCTGGAAACACAGCTAGAAACAAGGATACACATAAATAAGTGAGCTAGCAACTAACGTAGAGTGAGAAGATATGCAGCCGGGGACTGGCTGATGACTTGGATGTTGCCCAGTCTGAAGGATCGAGAGGTATTGGTTGTTCATCGAGGCAAACTACCGCATACGACCATACCCATTGGA
>JAIMZG010000322.1:0-14752 GCA_020466075.1 Colletotrichum coccodes | reverse complement strand
TTTTCGTGACACCTTATGTCTATTCCACCCCGTAGGTGACTATGCGACATCATGATAGTAGGCGTAAGTGCCAGAAGCACTCTGATTTTTGAACCCTAAATGGGCGGTAATGAGAGATACAAAAGAGTGGCTACAATCGATGCCCCCAATCTTGACGAAACAGAATTCTATGTCCGAGGATAAGGTCTGCAATGCAATGGAGTGAGCAAGAAGCGTAATGGACGTCGATGGTGGCCCCTGATGTTTCGCGGCAATAGTACTAGGAAATCTTGATGGCGCTCAACCGTCTTTTGAAACTTGATGCTGTTTTTTGACACTGAAGTCAACGTTGCATAAATGATATCAAGAGTAAATTATTTGTATTCAGGTGACCGTAGGGGACTTGGGCACCATTCGTTGACGCTCTATGAGGGTGTTTTCCAACCTTGCCTGTGAGGTGAAATGCTACTCGGAGCGAATAAAAACGCAGCATTGCCTCCCTTCAATTTCCATGGAGGGAGAAGTCCCTTTGAGGCTTTACAGCCACCTCTTGGTGCCCAAATGAGAGATGTAGGCACCTCCACGTCCGTTTTCGAGGCTAGACTCGTAGATAACCTTAAGGACGTCGTTCACAGACTCCTCTGGAGTTGCCACCTGGAAGCCAGGCGCGTACTCGTTAAACTTCGCGGCGGTTTGCATGACGAGCTTCATATGCTCCTCGCTCACTGTATAGGAGTCAGCAAAAAATAATTGAGAGGCGAAACAACTTGCCAAGGCGAACTCACAGTTGTTGTTGTGGCCAGTCTCGACAATTCCCGGACAAATACCCATGAACAACACTCCGTCTTCAGCAAACTGAGCGTGGAACTTGCTGACAGCAATGTTTATAGCCCCTTTACTGATGGAGTAGGGAGCACCGACTTCGAGTCGGTACTGGTTGATCAGGTCAATGTCGGCCATGCCCGAGCTGAGGGTGATGACCTTTTTGACGTCTCCCTTGAGAACCAGTGGCATGTAGAGATTGAAAAGATGGATGTTGCCGACAACATTGACCTTGAAGGAAAGCAGGAGGTCATCCTCAAGTTCCTTCGGGGATTCTCCCCTGAAGGACACGATTCGTTAGTGGATGCTAGTTGACGCAGGCGACCCATGCTTCATTTTGTGGCTCTTTACGAGGTTGGACTTACAGTTGACTGATGGATTGATAGCCTGACCAGTCCGAGATGTAGGCTGCGTTGGCAATGATGTAGTCGAGCTTACCGCCAGTGATTTTGGAGACAATATCGACAGAGTTCTATACGAGCCTAATTAGCTTGCTGTGATGGGTGTATCCGGTGGGTTCGGTATGCGCGCCTTGATACTGTCGTAGCTAGTCATCTCAACCTCCACAATATGAATGTTGGTTCGGTCGCCCAGCTCATCGGCAATTTTCTTCTCAATAGCGGCCTTGTCGCGGACGGTGCCGATGATGGTGTTGTTGGCGTCGTCAGAGATCTTGCGGAGGAACCCCCACTATTGGAGTCCTTGTCAGCGCCATCTTTTCTAGACGTGCTTCGGTGATTGTTGAAAGAAACATACGCCGATGCCACGGTTCACACCAGTCACGAGGTAAGAAGGCATTGTGAAGTCTTGCGATGATTGATGGGCAGTTCAGCAGGGAACTTTTATGTCGAAATTACGGAGCTCTGATTCTGAACTAGGCGATGGCAACTGTGATGAGTAAAGTCTGGCCTTTCGAGACGATAAACCCTCGAGGAGAGAAAGGGGTTATATACAAAATCGGCCTCCACCTTTACCCCTCGCAAAAAACGACAAGATGCTTCAAGCGCTTGCAAAGTGGCTACTTCAGTGGTTGGTTGGTTGTTCCGCATAAAAAGTTGCCATCGTATGGAGATGGGCACTGAAGGCCATGCAATGTTACACCGTGGAAACTGATTGGCTGGTCTCATGAATCCCTCAGGGGTGTCTTTCGCAAAAAGTTGCCAGCGGCTGGATACCGCAATCCGGATGTTGCCTAGCGTTCTGCAAGTATAAGATGACAGCACCGTCTGTGGTTACTAACGCCCAAAATGCGACGTGGAGTCCTACCGGCTTATCAATCAAACTCCTCGATCTTACTCCTGAAGCAACTTTCTGCGAAATGCTTGGTTTATAACTCACAAGTTCCATCACACATCGGTCAGAATCATTAAGTATGGGGACGACACAGAAACGAGACGCAAGGCCAGATACGGTCCCATCATCCAAGAAACGCTGCGGAACCTGCATAGGCATGTGCCTCGGGACACTTCTTCGCCCATTTATCGTGGGCCTGGTTTCCTGATTTGCGATTTGAGAAAGGAGCTGACTCAGAGCCACCATCCTAGACCGTAAAGTCAGTTGCGACCGCCGTCGTCCTCAATGCTCCAATTGCCTTCGGTCAAATCGAATTTGTCAGGGGTACGGACTCCGCTTATCCTGGCCGAGGAATGACGACGGAAAGCGATTTATCGTCAGCCGAGCTCGGGCGTTGTTGAAGAACGGCCGTCACAAGAATCGTCACTCGGAGCAGTTTCACATGATCAATGCGACGTCCTGGGATATCGAGTTACACCAGTATCTCACAGCTCCGTGCCCCGATGCTATGCCGGCCTTGAGATGTTCTTTGTCATGGTCGCTGTCCGGGCTATCTTCAACTGAGCAAGATCTCTTCGGGTTTTGTACGTGCCTCTGAATCCAGGAAAGGATGCTGCTTCCAACCGTTGACGTGCTTACAAAGAAATCCTAGTTCAAAACAAAGTGGCGCTGGGGTTATCGAGCTTCAGTAACCGCCCTCTTGGGCAGACTCTGCTCCGGCTAGCCTCATCGGATTACTCTCATGCCAGCGTTGCATTGCAGCGCGCGCTATTAGCTGTTGCAGCCCAGAATCGGTATGGACCTGGGATTAGGGGACAGGAGTTGAAGCTGTCAGCTATTCGCGCCCTTGCTGCCTCAGCCGCTGAAGGCATCCAGTCTCAGAGCGCCGTCCAGCATGTTGCCGCAGGCATGGTACTCTGCCTGTTTGAGGTTTGTCATGGGTTCTCCTCCTCTAGCCTCTCTCCCTCTCGCATGTTATGGACGAGTTTTGGCACTGCAACGCTTGAGAAATCAAGCTGACATGATGGCTGAAACTACAGACCCAGCATTGCCTAGAGTCTTCAAACCAGTGGCTTTGCTATCTGTGCGCTGCAGGAAACGTAATTGAAAGCGTATCCTTGGAAAGCTTTAGCAGAGTAACAGACGGCCCAATCATGTTAGAGTGGATATACTACCACGAAGTGCTGGCCCGGTTCAGCCTGCGTCATTGGCGGCGACCTTGTGTGAAAACACCTAGTGACCAATTGCTGTCAAACCTACCAGCGGGAAGATTCCAGTGGGGTGCTGTGGCCGGCAATCTTGGACACCGAGATCCCTTCGGGTTTCAGCAAGTCTTCGAACCTCTACGTCTTTTATCCGATGTAGCGGCCGTGATCCTGCCGTCTCGAGATCCTACAACACACACAAGCGCATACAAGACCAAGATCGCACGGCTGAAGAAGGAAATCGATAGTCTTCAGACTCTGACGCCGGCACACCCCAAAATGAACCGAGCCGCCGCCAAAGCCGAAGTTTACCGGCTCTCCACCCTTGTTTATTTAAGCCGCACGACAGATCAAGGCGTGGTTCGCCCTTCAGAGTTGCCGCTTCTGGTGGACAGGGGCTTGGGGCTGATTCAACAAATGGGCACTTGCGATCGACCGCTGCCGCTACTCATTCTCGGTTGCGAAGCGAGGACGGACACCGAAAGGCTTCGCATCTTGGACCTGATGTCCAACACAGAAGCGGCGTCCCCCGTCCGACAACTTCACTTTGTCAGAATGCTACTGCATGCCCTGTGGACGCAAGACGACCTTCACGCAGAGAATGGCGTCGAACCTGATTACATGGAGAAGCTGTCAGCGGTCTTTAGTGCTAACGAGCTGCTCCCGCATTTTGCTTAGTTTGACTGACGAGTGAAGAGTATCGAACGAACACTCATGCAAGCCATTGTCGAAGCCAACAGTTTGATTCACTTGGAAAGTACCTCATTAATTCTGATAAACATAACGGAAAAGAATTTTTGGAAGTCATATCGCAGGAACATATGCCCTTACCCTGAGGACATTGGGGAAGTTATCATCGTTCACTTTCAGCAGGATGGGAAACGTTTACAATCACAATGAGATCAGCAATTTTAAATCATACCCAACTGTGATTGAGATTGGGGTTTTATATATTTCCACTTGCGAGCCTCATCTCTAGTATCATGCTGGTATCTTGTAACCACTTGCCCACCTGGCAATGCTTACAACACAAAAGCTGCTGGTCCTCTTAGCACCCACGGTCGAGACAGCCTCATCTAAGTGTTATATCGGTATATGGCCTTGTTGCTGTCATAAGGAGTTTTTTTTACAGAATTTTACACCGGACTTTGCATCCTTTGGTCAATTTGTCCTCTCATTATGGTTGGCTTTGGGATGTTGAGCAACTCATCAGGGCCCACGTTTTCGCCTCCCATGCAGTCGCCACCACGTGCTGTTGTGGGACTGCGGTATCTGTATCTTCCGAGTTAATTGTCAAGTTCATTTCCAACATAGCCTTGAAGATGCCAGTGTATGGCGGCGCGGATAATCTTGCGTGGAACCTTTATGCTGTTGCAAGAAAAATTACGAGTATGCCTGCCGCCCCGACCTCGAGTCGAGGCCTGTACCCTACAAGAGCCGAATCCGACTTAGAATTTGCGACGCAAACCGAGATTCATAAAGGTCTGAGTATCTACGAGGTACGGGACACCCACCACTTTCGCGACGAATGTCCTCAGGACACCCACAAGCGGAAGCCTTTCCTCCGACAGGAGGCGTTCACCCATTTCGCAGCCCCGTACCACATCGGTCCAGAAATCAAACGCAGAGAATGAAGTGGAAAGAAATACGAAGCCTCTAGAGAGGGCTGTCTCTGCTTGTGTCAATAGACAGGTCAACGTTTAGCGGTCGATGGCCTCGACGGACCCAATTATCGAAGCTCGGCCAGAGACTTGCGTTGCATTCCCCCAGAAGATAGACTCTCATGGAAAGAGTAAAGCCGAGCGAAAGACATGCTGGAAAGAACTGGTTTAGCATCCAAGGATACGTGGGACATGAGGACATGGATGTTTGAGAATCGCAGCTTCCACAGTTTCATAGTGGCTTGTCGGAAACCGTCGGGGATGGATCACGACGAGTCAGGCTTCTGTTTGGGTGTGTTACGCAGTTCATCTGCAAAGAAATATGTCTGATTCACGAATGAAGCACATATGTTGTTGAGCGGATAGGCTACTTGAGTCATAGTCCGTGCCCAGCTGAAATTGAAGTTGTTTGCTTGCCAAAACCATGGGAACGTGTTGCTATGATGGCTGCGCTGACTGCCGAAAAAGATGGTCGTGCCACTCTTATACATATTATTGCCGCAACGTCTAATCATGTTGCTCTGGAGATTTTATTGCGACCAGGGGGCTTTCCGATTTAGATTTATTGGATGATTTCATTATATGCCAGGATTGGACGAAGTATGAGGCCTGATGCCGCCCTTCAGAACCTTTGGCAAGCGTGGGATCTCATACAGCTCGAAATTTGGCGAATTGACGCAAGATCTGGGTCTCGTTGCGGCGATAAAAACTCGTTCAGGTGAACGGTGGGCTGAGGGTAGGCGCACACATTTACTCAAGCGAGACATAGATGGTCTCGATTGAAACGCCACAGTGAATCAGAGAAACCTGAAAGAGCGAAGCCGCATACATTCACAGTACCTTTCCCGATAAGTCAAAAGCACAGATGTGCCGGTGAAGCTCTTGCTACTAAAGCCACCAACGTCACATAATACCATCAAAGCCGATCGCCAACAAAGCAAAGTCGAAGACTACTTCCAACATGTGTTACATGCCCTATATGGCCACCGAATTTGGATGCCGGAACCGAGGGGTGTTCTGGCGATACGAGAGATGCTGCGCTGCCGGCATTCGAGGACACGATTGCGAGCGCCGCGACACCGTTCACCAGTGAGTTCGAGGAGTTTTTCGAAACTGAAGGTGAATGCCGCAATTACCGAGAAGATAAACCGAGAGTGGGGGACGTCATCTAATGCGACGAGGAAGGTCGCGTCGGCCGGCAAAGCAGACGCAGTCAATGGCCCGAAGAACCGGAAGAAATTGAGCTTTGAAGCAAACCCGTCAGTGAGATGGTGCCACTGGAGGAATGATGGAGAATGTCATATCCAGAAGAGGCAGGTACCTAGGCGAGGACAAGAGCAGCTGGCGCAAGACATCTCGTCATTGTTCCCAGAGATGGCGAGTATTTACTTGAGCTGATATGCTTCGCGATGGAGTAATATCCGAGAGGTGGCTGGTCATGCCGCTGGTTGCCAGCCATCACGCATCAGATGTATGCCGAGACCAATAATAGCCAATAGAGCGCCCTCCGTTCGCCTTATGAAGCAGGTGGTGAGGTCGGAGCTGACTCGGCGCCATCGGCGCTCTTCAGCGAGAACGTCGCACGGGTTAGCTTGACTGTGGCCCGGGACTACGCGCTGGGGGTACAGACAGGCTCGACCGGATCGTAGTCCGGGTTGTTGCTGTTGCATTGACTTGGATTCGGAGATATGGGCATTGGATGCTTGCACTCAGCAGTTGCTGAGACATCTTGGCAGGCATGTGCAGAACAATGGAATGGTACAAAGGTCCGGAGCTTGGCTTCGCCGAAGACGAAGTTAGTGGTAGCTGGAGATTGCAAGAACCAGGTCGTGTGACAGTGAGCCATTGACGTCAGGCATGAGGCCGCGTGGTGCCAGAGCCAAATGGCAGGGAAATTAGCAAGACCGAATCGCGACCGAGTACTCGTGCGGTTCCACACGGTTCGCGACGGGACTGCGAACTGAATATCCTGAAGGGAAGTTGAGATGCATGCGCCCCCGGCGACCGGTGTTGGCAGAAGGATGTTGCAGCGGCGAAAAGGGTGAGCTGAAGAATCCTAGCAGAGCCAAAAGCCAAGGGTTTTTGAAGTCGACGAATGCCGGCTGTTCCAGGCTGGACTCGTCGAGTGTGCCTGGCGGATGGAGACTAGATCGGCTTTTCGACCTATGGTACTGCAGCCGTAGACGAGAGCGTCTTTGTTGCCAAGAAGCCCCATGTTGCTTCCAGAAGGTCAGTAGCTCGCGCACCAACCCGAGGCCAGTCCCGGCTAGGAGCCTCATCTTGATGGCCACCTCCTTATTTGAGCAAGCAAGAACATGATGGCATGTCTAGCGCCAGAGAAAGGCGAGCAGGGCTAATGCAAGGCCCGACCGTCGGGACCTATTAGACGCGAGAGGAGTTCGCGGTGGTAAGCACGCGTAAATTGGCCGTGTGCGACTTGACTATTCCGGCGAAGGTGCCGCGGTTGCGGTTGAGCTATCGAAAGATTGCAGACAGCAGGCCGACCATGCCAACGCCTCGGCGGGTAGCGGACGGGAGAGCGTCTACCATCAGCTGAAGATGTGTCGTCGAAGAGACTTCAAGGACCTGAAGGAAGGGCAAAGAGCCCGCTCCATAGCGCCGTGGCCCACTCGAGCCGTCACCCCACGCCGAGCGGGCCCTCGGCAAAGGCGCTGGCCTTCCCAGGGATGCTGGGCTGCTTGTTTGCGGCGGGTTCGACTAGGGTAGAAATGACGAGGCTTCAGAAATGTCTAGTTGCGTCCGCCGAGACGATGTGGCGCCCCCCTCCCCGCCCTAGTACCATGGCCTCCGACGACTTCACGTTGACGCCGGCTGCAGGATAGGCCGGGTCTGGAAGGACGTTGGAAGACTGGGTTGGGCGCTCAAGGTTTGGAAGTCGGCCGTAGCGTTTGATGACATCCGGCAGCTGTAAAATCGGACAGGACGACAACAGCAATGTAACAGCGCAAGCTTCGCGGGCACGGATCTCCTAGTCCTGTCAGCTCTGCTGAAGCATGGCGACCCACTACCTTATCGCGTTGGCGGGGCCTTCACCTGCGCGCTCGGACCACAATGTGCACCTTCCGGATGCACACACCCACTTGCCGAAGGGAAAATCGGCGAGGCCCGCCCGGGCAGGTAGGTGGATACGTATCGAGCGGGACGTACCGGGGACGCCCAGCATGTGATTGACCGGGCCGACGAGGCAGCGGTATCTAATCTCTCGTGCCCGGGGTCAGTTCCTGCCGCTCGTGGCTTCTGCTGCGATATCGGGTCGGACGAGTCAATAGAGCGCTCGTTGAAGAACAACGAACGAGCCACGCTGACATGTGGCGTTTCCCGAGACAGGGACTGGGGAATCACGACAGAAGGAAAATCGAACACGCATGTCTCGACCAACCCTATTCCGAGCTCCAGGCTGTTGAACAAAAGCATTTTGGGCGAACCGCTGGATGCATGCAAGCGTTGGCGTGGCAGGGATCTCAACCAGGAACCAGGGGCTTTTCTCGCCAACGCCCTCCACTAGCCTGCGAGGATTTGGTACTTCTGATCGTTCGCTCGACAGGCCTGACACGAACGAGGCCTCATCCGCCTCAGAGTTCGGCCTTCAGCCCTTGCGCCCCGTCAGCACGGACCAGCAGCTGCCGAGATCTGTCGTGGGCCAGTCGGCTTATCTCGACGTCCAAAGAGGGAAGCAGTCGGGATGGCGGGAGCTGCGGGCTTCGTTACGTGCTCTTCCTGGTTCAAGAGCTCTGGCCACCTAGTGAGGGGAGCTCTCCTCCAGGGATCTTTCGTGCTCCTGGCTGTTCTCTCTCCCCCTTCCTCCTGCTCCACACGAGCTCCTGACCATGGACGGCGTCTTTCTCCTCGATTCCCCCGGTAGTCTTTGCGTTGCTTTCTTCTGTGGTCACCAAACAGCAACGCATCAAGTCGACCAGCGCGACCTCAGACCAGAGATTTTCGCAGGCCCGTATCTGCTGCCGTCGACACCATGTCCCGCTTGTTTGCTGTTGAACGCGTCTGCTCGCGCGCGGTATCGGACTCCCATGAATAGCGACCTCGACCAGGTGTTGCGCCCTGTAACATGGCACCGATCTGCGTGTCTTGACATGGATTTCTCCGTGATCATACAGACTCGGAAATGCAAAAAGAAGAAAGAAAAAAACGACACATTCTCTAGTACAAGGGGCAGCAGCGCGGCCCTTCGGTCGCCTGCGGTGGCCATCACGACTTATTCGCCATCTTCTGCACAGTCCGCATCACGAGCCGCTGCATCGCAATTGGCAGTCTGTATTTGACTTGGCGCCTAGGCCTCTAGAACATGTCATCCCACACCGATCGTCGACTGTCACGCTCCACGGCCTGCGTCCGAATGGGGAAGGCGAGATATCTCGGCAGGGGTTACATCGACCCCATGCGCAAGGATCATCCCTCCCCTGGCGAACCACAACTCGCTACTGCCCATGGTATCGTGTACTGCCCATCCGCTAGGCGCGCCGGATTGGAGGCCGAACCTTGTCGGCATGGGGTCTGGCTATGGCACAAGGCAGTCCAAGATCTGGCAGGGGGGTGCTCAGATATCCTTGCGGTGGATGCTGGAGTAATCATCGACGCCACCGCAGACGCTGTTCGGAGGGGTATCCAACAACAACAGTTGCTGCCTCCTCTTCCCCGAATTCTCCTTCACAGCAAAAGAGGGTCTTCACCCATCGCACCTTGAACAGGGGCTCGGCGCAGCACGACGGGGAACACAACGGATCCTTATTTTATGCATAAACAAGCTTGGCGCTCCAGTTCCAATAATGGCACTGGGCGTTGCGACAGATTGCTGGTTTTCCAAAGCGTTTTGGCACACTTTCTTCATTGGTGGCCTTGACATCAGACAAGTGTTGATGTGCTTCGCCCAGTGGCTGAGAGCCAAAAGCCTTTGGGTTACTCCGTCCAACTGCCGGTGTTGTCGCCGTAGCATTCCCATTCACGACCCTATCTTGTCTATCAGCACTCCATCTTCTCAACTCTCCACCCCGCTGGATGCGCATCGTTCGTGGCACTGATCCTTGCGTCGCCTGCTTGTCTAATCGAATTCTATTTCTTTCCCTCTTACTGGTTTCCACAAGCGTGTGACGACATACCACTCGAGGTGCCGGCAAGATTTGCCTGTTGGCCAATCTTTGGAGAGAACTCGCGGCCATCTGATAGCTTTGTTGCATTGCCAAGCCGACCTAGCATGCCTCCTCCCTCGCGCGTCTTGCTACGTCGCTAACACCATTTTCAACCAACTTCCTATTTTCGACTGAGTCGCACAAGCTGTCGAGATGGTTGGTTTATGTCGCCACATGGCGCCATTCATCCTCTCCTTCCCTTTTTTGCATCGTCTTATCGATTTTGACTCGCTTGAGCCTGAGCCATTCCAGTATCTCTGCTGATGTATCGGTGTTCCATGATGTTCGCATTGGTTTGGACCCTGCGGCCATGGTCGTTCCATGGCAGGGGTTCAGATCAAGTACGTACTGATCCTCAAAGGACGCCTCAATGTCCTGTCTGCCAGCGGCGACAAAGACACCAACAAGGGGCCGAGTGGCCTAGCCACGTCTAAGTCACGGTGCAGTGGCATACAACGGCAGCTGAAAGTGTGATGGCACGATCAAAAGTTATATAACACGCCTTGACAACCCACGATAATCAATCTTTCTTTACTCACCCACCTCCCATCTTCTCTTACAACCCCAACTCCAGCATCTCGGTTCACTCTCAGACACAATGGTCGGCTTCAAGCACTTTGCACTGCTCGCGGCTGCGGCTTGCGGCCTCGCCGCTCCTACCCGCCAGGAGGAGCGCGCCGAGGCCACGGTCCAGACCGTTGCCGACAGCTACATCATCACCCTCAAGGACACTGTCAGCACTCTTGGCCTCACCTCCCACCTGAACTGGGTCAGCGGCGTCAGCGCCCGCAGCCTCGACAAGCGTCAGTTCCCCGGAGCCGAGCGCACCTACTCCTTCAGCGGCTTCAACGCATACTCGGGCAAGTTCGACGAGGCCACGATCGAGGCCATCAAGCTGAGCCCCGAGGTAAGGCCAGACTCCACCTTCTCTGGTAAACAGTGCTGACCCGATGTGCAGGTTGCTTCCGTCGAGCGTGACCAGATCTGGACTCTGTCCGCCATCGTCACCCAGACCGGTGCTCCCTGGGGTCTCGGTACCATTTCCCACCGCACCTCTGGATCTACCCAGTACGTCTACGACAACCGCGCCGGCTCTGGCACTTACGCCTACGTCGTCGACTCCGGCATCAACGTTGCCCACACCAACTTCGGCGGCCGCGCCTCGCTCGGTTACAACGCCGCCGGCGGTGCCCACACCGACACCCTCGGCCACGGCACCCACGTTGCCGGCACCATCGGCTCCACCACCTACGGTGTCGCCAAGCTCACCTCCCTGATCTCGGTCAAGGTCTTCGTCGGCAACTCCGCCTCCACCTCTGTCATTCTCGCCGGATACAACTGGGCCGTCAACGACATCACCAGCAAGGGCCGCGCCGGCAAGTCCGTCATCAACATGTCCCTCGGCGGCCCCACCTCCTCCGCCTGGACCACCGCCATCAACTCCGCCTACAGCGCCGGCGTCACCACCGTCGTTGCCGCCGGTAACGAGGCCCAGAACGCTGCCAACGTCTCCCCTGCCAACGCCGCCAACGCCATCACTGTCGGTGCCATCACCAGCTCGTGGGCCATCGCCTCGTACTCCAACTACGGCGCCGTCCTCGACATCTTCGCCCCCGGCAGCTCCATCCTGTCCACCTGGATCGGCTCCACCACCGCCACCAACAGCATCTCTGGCACCTCCATGGCTTCTCCTCACGTTGCTGGCCTGGTCAACTACCTCCAGTCCGTCGAGGGCCTGGCCACTCCCGCTTCCCTTGCCGCCCGCATCAAGGCTCTCGGCACCCCCAGCAAAATCACCGGCACCCTGAGCGGCAGCCCCAACCTGATCGCCTACAACGGCGCCGGTGCGTAAGCGACTTATTCGGCTTCCGCCAAACGACCAAAAAGCAGCCGGGGACGAGAAGACGTTCTGTGCCCGGCCGGCCAAGAGTGGTGCTTGCCCGTTTTGCATATGAAGGAGTTGGGATCCCCTCATCATGAATGAGTGAGCGCGCTTTTCTTAACGATGGAATGAAATGTTGATAAGACTTCATGCCTTGGTGTTGAACCTTGGCTCCCTTTTGAAATTTGCAGTGTCATTTCAGGCATATATTTGATAGGACAATACAGTTGATGCATCAGACCCTTGGTTCTTGGTTCTTGGTTCTTGGTTCCGTTTCTTGATGTGAACTTGACGACTGACTCGCGTGGCAAAACAAAGGATCTAAAGATGGCTCCTTCCGGATCATTTTCTCTTGGCAAGCGAGACGCTGGCTTGTCGGGGAATTATTCGAGCTGCATTCATCTCCGCTTGCACTGCCGGGGACCACAATGCTTGGCGGCCCCCAACGACCTCGTATCTTGGTGTGCCTTGGCGCCTGTCGTCACTTCTAATCATAATAGTGGAGACGCAAATGTGGTGATGGTTTTGGCCGGGGCCAGGCGATGGCTCAGAATATATTGAATACTATGCCTCGAACCGGGTCTGCATCGCACGACTGATGATGGTCTCGGTGTATCTCACTCATTCTGAATCACGGCTCCGTCACCTTGCCTGTCGCGCGAACAAAGTAAAACAGTATCGGGAGACAAGAGGCCCTCAACTATCCCGACTCGATCCGTCAGCGTTCGCAGAGGCAAGACAGAATCGTTTGGGGCCCTCAACGAACGTCAGGTTTGCGGATCAAACAACTCGGACCTTCAATTTCGGGTTCCTTGGAATAGGCTCGGAGACAGGATTCTTTCTACATCATGCCATCGGGGTTGCACGAGATCGTTGATCGGGAGACGGCCGCCTCTTGTCTCACCTCGTCGTCAGCCCGGATTTGCAAGCGTCCGCTGGCTGAGGTGGATCACGTCGGCAAAAATCAAGTGCCCGGCTGCTTTGAATTTGCCTCTTGCGAAAAGCCGACGAATCTTGAGCCGGGTTGGCATTTACCAAAACACTCGAGGGGCTTTTCCCTTCTTCGCTTCAGGTACTCATCACGGTGTAGCCGTTTCCATTCTTGGTGATTACAAACAACTCAAACGTACACGCCCGCGCGAAAACATGACGCCGACCGCACGGCTACGGCCTGGCGATATCTCTCCCCGCAAGCCAAACGAACACCCAGCTGATCGAAATCATGATTTTCCTTCTCCAGCTCCTCGTCCAGCCCAGGCTCCCGGAGCGCCAAGCGAGCCATGCGCTGATGCCGGTCCACTCCCGGCGGCCGCCAATGATGCCGTCGTGGCGGCCCAGGTAAGCCAGGAGCGCCCTCTGCTTGTAGCTGAACGGCGCCGGCTGGCCGTCCGAGTTGAGGATGCTGGTGAGGTACTCGCCCTTCTGCAGGGCTACCTCCGCCAGCGTCGGCAGAGACTCCCCTTCGATGTCGGCGGCGTCGCCCAACGCGTAGACGTCCTCCATCGGGCTCCCGTCCGGACGCAGCACCCGGAGGTACTTGTCCGTGAGGATGCGGGGGAGCCCGCCCTTGGGCTTCTTGACGGGCAGCCTCTCGACCAGCGGGCTAGCCTTGTTCCCGGTGGCCCAGATCAGCAGCCCGTAGGGCAGCCGGCCGTCCTCCTTTGTGTAGATGGCGTCGGCCTCCACCCGCTGGATGTGGGACCCAGTCTTGAGCTTGATGTCCTTCCCCTCTAGCGACTTGGTCGCGTACTCGGAAAGCTGCTCGTCGAACGTGGAAAGGATGGTGGGCGCGACATCGTGGATGGTGATGTTCAGCTTGCCGTCCAAGCGGGGGAACAAGAAGCGCATCTCCTCGAACCACAGGTCCCACAGCTCGGCGGCGGCTTCGATGCCGATGGCGCCGCCGCCCACGATCCGGATGTTGAGGTAGTCGAGCTGGTCCTGCTCGCTGGTCGTCGGGAGCGTGGCCTTGTCTAGCATCTGCAGGATGCGCTGCTGGACCAGCCGGGCGTCGTTCGTCGTCCTCAGGAAGAGCGCGTGCTCCTTGGCTCCGGGGGTGCCAAAGTCCTGCGTCGCGCACCCCGGCGCGATGCAGATCTTGTCGTACTTGACGTCGAAATACTCGGAGTCCTCGTCCCCGGTCGGGGCGTCCGTCCTGCACCTCACGATGCGCTTGTCAAAGTCGATGTCCTCGACGACGGCCTTGTAGTAGTCCTGTTCCGTCCGGTGTTTCCGCCGGACCGGTTCCTCGGCCAGGCGGAAATTGAAGAGCCCGCACGCCGCGCTGGCGAGCAGCGGCGTGTACTGGATGGTGCGGATCGGCGAGATGACTTTGACGGCGTACTTCTCCAGCGAGACTTTCTGGGTGAGCGTGAACCCGCCCCATCCGGTGCCGATGACAACGAGAACCGGTTTCGACATGCTTGCTGCTCACTTCTGGCCCCGTATGCTCTCGCAATCTTGGTTTCTCGCGCCGCCAGACATCCCACCCGACTACTTATGCTTTTCCCCCCCAATCCTTGCTCGTTGCCGGGACGCGGAAATATCACGCTTACGTCACGCCTCCCCAACCGGCACGGCGAGCCTTCGCAGTTATGATTTCGTGGGTTTTTCGGACACGGAACGTCATTGACTCTTCGGAGACCGGGGGGGGGGATGCAACGTGCTGGGGTAGCTCGGAGCTTGACAGCTGGCTCGGGGAGCTGTGACTGGGCGAGCTGTGCCACTTAGTCCGAACCTACGCAGATG
>JAIMZG010000321.1:0-54301 GCA_020466075.1 Colletotrichum coccodes | reverse complement strand
AGTATATGCTTCCGGCTGATATGTAATGTCTATACCGCTCCATCTTCACCGACAAGACTGGCCGCCATTCACCGAGGTCATATACCAAACTGGTCCAGATTATCATGGTAGAGTTAGGCTCTTGGCATGTCCTCTCGGGACAAGATCAGGAACACCCCCCCCAACCCCCCCTTAGTTTTTCATATGACAATGCGCTGCTGCATGCCAATGGGATCAGCCATGGGATATATGCGGCCGACACTTGGCGCTCAGGGGCTCGAGAAAATTCAACCAAGAGTATAGGGGCCTGGCCAGCCGGATCACCTGCGCCTACCGTTCGAATTCACTAAACCCAGCACCAAATGCCTCTTGTTCCTGATCCTTGGGTACGGCCTTCGCTGATGTTCCGAGCACCAGCCATAGAATACTAGGAAACAGCACGGAGCCAAACATTCCGGTGTTTCTACCCATAAGTCACATTTGAGGCAGACGCCCGGCTGTCTCTCGTGCTGCGACATGATAGTGTCGTTGTTCATCGTCCAACGGCCAGTCCGATACTGGTAAGTCGCAACCGGCTTTTTAATCCTTTGGGCTTGCTCCTCTCACGGTTGGACCACCAGGGCAAGATTTAATATCCGACAGCCAATGGACCGTGATTGACGTTGGATCAAGGTCGTATATATTCCCTGCTACCCCACTTCTGCCCGGTCGACGTGAATGGTCAGGACCGCCCAACACGACCATCGTTCCGGGCCGTGTGTGGTGGAATGATTTGTGCTCGGCCGAGACCCTGGGCGGGGTCTACATTAACTGTCGGCCTTCCGTAACAATTACCCCAGACCAGGGTATCATCCGGCATCAAGTCTGGCAACTACAGCTGTCCGCATGACACTGTCGTCGGTCTCAATCGCACAGGGGTAGTGATTGCACGGTCCAGTGCCGTGGTTTGTATCCGGAATCCTTCAGTCAAACGTACCACGACTGGTGGATAGATTGTCTTGCTACTATAAATTCCTCCAAGGTTACATTCAGCATTGAAAAAGAAAATGGGACTTTGTGTAATTCGTTTGAGTACAGGTCCAAGCACGTGTACATTCGTGAAAATGGATTGACGAATCCTTACCGTCAAATCTGCACTAAACCTCAACGTAGGCTCCAGAGTCATGGGGGCCGAAACCACATCGGACCGTTCCCTTTTGTTTCTATGACGGTAGGCTGTTGGTCATGTGCGTCAACAGTCCTCCGCAAGCTTCCTTCCGAGCTATCCTCCGTGGGATCTGATATATCCATTGTATATATCTCAGCGAGGCATCCTCGGAGTTTAGTACTTGCAGGCCCGATTGATTGGCCGCCCAGGAAACCATGACTGGAACTCAAGGCCTTGGCAGAAAAAGCTTGTTGAAGTTTGGCGTTGTGTCTTGGCTCTTGATAGACTCCACGCTTTGCGGGCGAGGCTCTCGACGGACGTGATAATGAGATACTATCTACGGGCCCAGTTTCCATTTACGACAAGCATCAAGGCATTGTCTCACATCAAACAGTAAACCAATTCATAAAATCATTCTACTGGATTGGCCATGGTCTCAGGGCCAAAGTTCCCCGCCAGTAGTGGACTGATGGCGAGCATCATTGCTCCATGCAATCAATGGTGGTTAATCTATATCACGGCATACAATTTCCCATCCACTTCATACCTGCCATCATGTCAACCCGAGTCTGGACGTACCAGAAATGCGCCACTCGTGCCCCGAATCACCATGCCCTACTGAGATAAATGAACTTTATATTGGCCCCAATGGCTGGCGGACTCGACGGAATACTCTATTGATTCATTGGGCGAATCCCGGGCCTTGGCCTTACTGGCTGGGTTTCCTCAAGATCGTATTGGCCCTGCTTTCTTCACTTTTTGGACGGATCTATACTCGTTCTTGCCAGGCGGATGCAAGTCTCCGCGCATCAGACGTCGGAGATGCCACCGCTCGTCACAGTCTCTCGACGAGTCGTGACGCGGGGCGCAAGGAATCAAGCATGTATCGCTATTTGCGAGCCTCGACACCAACGGAACATATGCCTCCATGTTTGCGCCTCTGCTAACGCGTCAGAGCTGGAGTATATAAAGGCCGAAGACGGCCGAGATGGCTTTCAACGTCTCCTGGTCCAACCCACCACCCAGATATCCTTTGGTACCTAAATTCTGAGCTCGAGATGCGCTCCCTCTCCGTCCTCCTTGCGGCCGCCACCGCTGTCTCGGCACAGCAGGTCGGCACCCAACAAACCGAAACCCACCCCAAGTTGACCTGGCAAAAGTGCTCCGCGTCCAGCTGCACCACCGTCAACGGCGAGGTCGTCATCGACGCCAACTGGCGCTGGCTCCACGAGACCACGGGCACCGCCAACTGCTACGACGGCAACAAGTGGACGGGCAAGTGTACCACAGCCACCGACTGCGCGTCCAAGTGCGCCCTCGAGGGCGCCGATTATTCCGGCACCTACGGCGCCACCACCTCCGGAAACGCGCTCAGCTTGAAGTTCGTTACTCAGCACGCCTACGGCAAGAACATCGGCTCTCGTCTCTACCTCATGAATAGTGTCTCAAAGTATGAGATGTTCACCTTGACGGGCAACGAGTTGGCGTTCGACGTCGACCTCTCACAGCTTGAGTGCGGTCTCAACGGCGCCTTGTACTTTGTCCAGGTCAGTCACTTGCAGCCCGCATCACAAAGGCTCTCTTGCAGGGCAGAACAATGTTGTTTTCTGCCCCAAAAGAAGATGTAGAACCGTCAGCCTAAAACGAATACTAATTACATCTAGATGGACGAGGATGGCGGCATGGCCAAGTATTCCACCAACAAGGCGGGCGCGAAGTACGGTACTGGATACTGCGATGCCCAGTGCGCCCGTGACCTGAAGTTCGTTGGCGGCAAGGCCAACGTCGAGGGCTGGGTTCCGTCGTCGAACGATGCCAATGCTGGCGTTGGTCCGTACGGTGCTTGCTGCGCCGAGATGGACGTCTGGGGTATGTCGGCCCTCGAACCGCCGCGTGGTGTTGCTGGCTGCCTCATGATGCAACACCGCTAACTATTCCCAGAGTCCAATGCCCACTCCTTCGCGGTCACCCCCCACCCGTGCCAGAACAACGCGTATCACGTCTGCGAGAAGTCGGGTTGCGGCGGCACCTACTCGGACGACCGCTTCGCCGGCGATTGTGATGCTAACGGATGCGACTTCAACCCCTACCGCATGGGTGTCACCAGCTTCTACGGCAAAGGCAAGACGGTCGACACCTCCAGAAAGTTTACGTAAGTTGCTTCGAACCAAGCCCTCCCACATAGAGCGATCAGGACACCGTGACGAAAACATTGGCACTGGGTACTGATCTCGATCGTCAGCGTCGTCACCCAGTTCTCCAACAACAAGGTGCAGCAGTACTTCGTCCAGAACGGCGCCAAGATCAACATGCCAAACTCGACCATCAGCGGCGTCTCGGGCAATGCCGTGACCCCCGACTTCTGCACCAATCAGTTCAAGGCTTTTGGGGACCGCGACCGCTTCTCCGAGGTCGGCGGCTGGTCCAAGCTGAACTCGGCTTTCAGCGGCAAATGGGTGCTGGTCATGTCGCTCTGGGACGACCACTACGCCAACATGCTGTGGCTCGACTCGACATACCCCCCCGAGAAGGCCGGCCAGCTCGGTGCCGCGAGGGGCGACTGCCCCACTAGCTCCGGCGTCCCAGCTGAAGTCGAGTCCAGCCTGGCAAGCGTAAGCCTCTGGTTTTTGTCATATGCCCCGTTGATTCAAGCATTTGCGTGCGGTGTGGAGCTGACGGTAGACTCTTTGCAGGCCACGGTTACGTATTCCAACATCCGCTTTGGGCCCATTGGCTCGACCGTCAAATAAGAGTGTGCTGGTATGTCACTTCGGCGGTGGAGCAATGGCGCCCCTGGCATGCTCGGTGCGCGGCCGTCTGCTTGTGTACAGGCCAGTCAGTGCCGGGATCAACAGCCCGAGCGAGGGGCGTCAACAAGCGACACGGCCGTGAGTTTCTGCATTCGGCATATGGAACTCAAGGGGTGCACGAGGTCCTGAATTGTGATCTTCTCTTCTCTTCAAATCTAGTTAGTTTGGTACGGTTTGACGCTGCTTTTAACGCTCGTTCTCTGGAAAGTCTGGTCCTCGCCTCATTTGGCTCTACTTCTCTCATTGGTTCAGGTACGTTGGATCGGTACTATAGTTCAAGGCCCAAACCCTCTGGAAATGTGCCAACGTAGGCTCGCAACAAGGACCAAGACGCTGTGAAGCCCAGCCGAGGTAGGCAATGTCCAAGTAGTGATATCGTGGGATTAAGCCCCACAGCTTCAGCGGCAAGCCAGCTCGCCCCAAAAGCCGCGTCCTACTCTAATCTTGTATGTGTCCTCGGCCTGGATGCATCCGGTATCTGCAGTCACATTTTCCGCCCGCGAAACACGATACCCGTGAGACGGCTTGTGCGGACTCGATAGCCCGCGTAGCGTCCAATGGGAGATCGCAGCGCCGGTATTTCCGCGGGCCGGCTGGTCAGCTCATCTCCTCAAAATGACTGAACTCTGCAGTTTGCGAAACGCGCCAATCAGCTTCAGCGCACACACCGGAGGTGCTCCGGTGACGTATTCCCAATGGCAGGGCTTGCATCCAAGCAACACCGCCTGGGCAAAGGCTCTTCTCCAAGCCGCGGGATGGCGCAGTGATGACGGCTGAGACGCGCAAGGGCTGGATCAGAAGCATATCCGCAACTCCCCTTGGTCGGGAACCCTATATGGTTTACCTGTATATGTGGTGGTTTTGTGTATGGTGGGTGGACCGATTCAGTACAAAACCGCCACGACAGGCAGAGGGGACAGAAGCGGCTGGAACAAGCATGCCAAGGCGTAAAAAACGAGTCTTCGCCTTGTTCGGTGGTCCTTACAAGTACCTGGAAGCAGGCCACGTCAAGTGAAGAAAACTGTTTTTTCACCACGGCACCTGGTGATATCTGGCGTCGATCAAACCTTGACCGAGCTTGCGTTCTCCCAATGATAAAAGAACTTGTTCGCCGAACGAGTGATGGTCACGCCCCGAAGCCATCGGCGTGTTCGCAAAGTAGAAAGTTTCAGGAGGCTCAGCTTTTGTTGATCCAAGGGTGGGCCGTGGGCTCCCGGCTTGCTCGCCATGCTACATACCTCCCTACCAGCGGGAAAAAAGGCTCCAGACGAGCATCGACGGAGTCCGCTCCGCTGCCGTCACCCAGCAAGCAAAGAGGTAGCCAGGGATGGGCTGACATGACGCCCTCCCTTCTCCTCCTAGTTGTGTCCTTCTCTATCCGATAGGCTTGAGCGAGGGATCTTTCTCCGCGGTCGACCTGCTTTGTCTAACGTATTACTAGGAACCCAGAGTGTCGGCGGCGAATAGAGAAGCGAATCTGCTTGTTGCATCCAAGCATTAGTGCTTCTGTTTGGTGGTTGCTCGCCTACACGGCCGACCAGTCGTCATCCCCTCAGTGAATAATTGGCTCCTCTTTACTGGGATCTAACCTAGCTACGCCACCCAAGCAGTAGTCAATAATCATGCAATTCTCAACTGAATCACACGCGACGCCCGCGGGCTTCTTCTGGCACAAACAGACCCATTCAGTCAAATCAGCCCACCATCCAAAGGCTCGACTCCTTGCTGTTCCCAGCCTTGGCTTGGATTGCTAGCAAGACCCGAAGTAACGGCTTCGGACGCCTTGGTTCTATTTGGCCCCGACATGAGCCCAAAAACGAAGGCAAATACGCGCCTTCTAACGATCAGCCCGCCATCGGTGATCACTCGAACATTGCCCCGATGGCCACTTTTCGACACATTGTGCCCGCAACTGCCGCTGGCGGCCCAAGCCAAGGGACCATCATACCTACGGAGCGGTCGACGAAATTCACTAGGCATCAGGTCCAGTCTGCCTGTCTGCAATGCCGGAAGCGAAAAGTAAAGGTACAGCAATGTGTTTTCTTGCCCTCAAACCATCAACTACCGCAGCGGTTTCACGCAAGTTCTTCTTCCATATTCAAATGTTTAGATGTGTCGGAGCACGCCTGTCTCGGCAGCAGCATCAACCCAGAAAGTTGTGTTTGTGTGTGGGGAAACACAGTCCTCTCTCATCTACCGACAACGGCTAGTTGAACAGGGGGACTAGCCGTCGCGGACCCGGAAAGTCGCAAAACTGACATTGCTGAACCTCCCTTTTAGTGTTCAGGAAGACGTCCAATCTGTGGACGCTGTTCAGCTCAAGAAATCGAATGCGAATGGGATACAGAACCGGACACTTCGCGAGTCGTATCCATTCGCAAACGCAAGGAGGAACTCGAGCGCGAAAACGAAGACCTCCACCAGTTTCTGCGCTTCCTATGTTCAAGACCCGAAAAGGAAGCCGCCGAAATTTTCAAGAGACTGCGAGCATCCGGTGACGCGCTTCAAGTACTCGAATTCGTGCGCAGCGGTGACCTGCTGCTGCAGAGACTGCGCGTCGACGAAGATGCGAGCCCATACGAGCTCATGCAGACAAGCCCAGATGTTGAAGATCAGTGGCAAGGCTATTTTGACGTTCCCGCGAGGCCTTGGACCAACTTGGTCAACGACGGCGTCGTCTCGGAGCTGATCACCGGTTTCTTCCAGTGGGACAGCCCCTTTTTACTCGCCTTTGTTGACCGGGAAAGCTTCCTCGAAGACATGCGTCAATGTTCGCCCGAGACGGCAAGATACTGTTCTCCGTTGCTAATCAACGCCATCTGTGCGCTCCGAAGCGTACGTACCGCCGCCCGTCGACGATCTTGCCGAAGCGTGGAACACGTCTCAGCTAACTTTGCTGGTTGAAAGCACACGTCCAACCGCGCCAAGGAGCTTGGGTACGCAACTGGACGCGACATGCGACTTGAATTCCTTGAAGAAGCCAGACGGCAGCTGAACTTGGAGCGTGGACGCGTATCGCTGCCCACTGTCGAAGCTCTGTTCATCATGCACCTTGCAGCAGCGGCCTTGGGGATGGATCGCGCCACCCGGATGTATCATCTCGCAGCTTGCGACATGGTCCAGCGGTTAGAGCCCGCGGTTCGTGGAGATACCGAAGAGGGCCGAAGAGAGCAGCAGATCTTTTCGAGGGCTTGTTGGGGGATGTACTGCTTCGAGAGGTCGGTAGCCAGGAAGACGTCAGTCGTGGCGAAAGACCCGTGAGCGGGCTGACATGCTACAGTATCTTTGCGTTTTTATACCTTCGACCATCCCTTCTTCCGAAACCTTGGATTCCGCGATCGTTTGTCGACCAAAGTCCCCGAAGTTCGCCAGAAGCTCCACAGGACGATGCTCAACTAAACGACATGTTGTATGCCAGCTGCGACTTGTCGATCATCTTCAATAGGACGATGGAATACAATAAAAACACAGAACCGGACGAACTGGGAAGCGACCCAGATATCCATAAACGTGTAAGCCTTTTTGGGGAATTGCATTTGTGGAGAGAAGGCATACCGCAGAAAGTGAAAGAGTCAAGGCCATTCAATGCCTCGGCCTTTTTTCTGAGGTGAGAAATTCCTATCCGAGGTCATCAGTAATGACATTGTATACGATCTAGAGGGGCTGATCCCTTCGGAAGGGTCTACGAGGACCAGGTGATACTGAGCATCTTCCGCCCGCTCGAGCCGGGCATCCGGCTACCCCAGGACGGCTACGTTGCAGACCTCCTCTTGACATACTGCGGGCGCAGTATCGATGGCATTGAAGAGCACGACCGAGTCCTGTCATTGGAAAAGTGCTCCAGTATGATCCTGATACCGCTGTTCAATTCTGCTATTACGCTTGCCGGCCTTCTACACCATCCCAAAAGTCACGAGCTTTTCGCGCGAGCTTGTCGACTGATACGGGCGAGGGTTTGCAACTACCCCTTGGCGGGGTTCCTGTTGCAAGGGCTCATGGCGATGGCAGCAGAAAGTGGGAATACGATACCAGAGGTGGCAAAACAATGGTTTGAGGGACTGGCGCATGACGAAGCCGCGTTGAAGGACGTGCCAATCAGCTTTGTGCTGCCTTCGTCCGGAAGACGGAGGGGTTCCGGCGTGCAGCTGGGCAACTTAATAACTAGTTGGAACAGGCTTTCTCTCTGACTAGTGGCAGAACCACCTTGACGGCTTCACAAGCCGATGTCGTTGCAAGATGCCAACCACGTGCGGCTGTAGGATTCGCAGTTTTTGAATCCTACATTGGAGGGAGCACATCATCGCGGCGTGATGGCTAAGTTTGCAAAGTCGCATGAGGTCGCAGTGTCCCAGCATGCATGAACAAAGCATGACCTCATCTCCATTGGGGCTTGCTGACAGTGTTCGATGGCGAGTCTATTCAAAATCCTGGTTAGCAGGGTTTTTATCCGTCTACTGCCCTCACCCGGGAAGAGCGGAGAAAGGGGAACAGAGCGGTGCAAAATACGATCATCTAAGACGCCAACAGCACTGGCTGTCAATATCGATGAGACAAACAAGAGTTAGCAATACGGCCGCTGAGACAGCATGGAGCCAAACTATTTGCGGAAGAAATGCCACCCCGGTGTTGGCGGAATACTTTGGCATTTTGAGCGTAATAATTATTGGATGTCGATATTCTTGAAAGCTGAATAATTCCGTAATCAACATGTTTCAAACATATTTCAAATGAAGACGAGCACGAAAGACACCCACATACTGTGGCCACGTACTGTGGAGCGAGTTTGGCCGACACTTGGATGTAGAATACATCATCAGGGATATGCGTCATTTCGAATGTTGTCGTAGTGGTGATTTGTGGGAGCAGAGGAATAAGTCATGGACCGCACGCAAACACGGCCACCGGGTTCACTAGCCTTCCGTACCTAGATGGGTGTCTAAGTGGCGTAACACGCCATGAACCGACTCACAGTCACAGTTTTGCCAGGCCAGGATGAAATGAGAGGATGGTCTTCACGTATTGCTACATGCATACTTGGAATATTTGTTAGTGCAAAATGGCTCCGTGCCTCAGCTTGGTCTTACTGTAAATGCGCAAACCCATTACCAAAGTAGATGGAAATGATGACAAGCCTCAGGAGAAAAAGTTCCGGCTAATGAGTGTTCCAGAGGCCAGCCTCTTCAAAAAGGATGTTGAAGGGGGGTTAAGGATGTACTGGGGCGAAGCACCTTGCTCAAGTACAAGATCATTGCCGCTTCCCAAGCATTACCGAGAACGTCAGGGAAGTGACGTTGCTTACTCCCTGATCACTCCCAGTAACTATTTGAACTTCATCTAACCTGCATTGAAGTTTCCATTCCCTTTTAGTCGGTTGACTGGTTGGGGAATCAGTTGACTCAAGAGGCGGGACAGAAAAGTAACCCATTCGGAGGGTTTCCCGATTCCGGATTCACTACCTGGCCCAGCTACTCACGTTCTGACGAGGGTAGCACTGCAACAAAACTCCACACAGCCAGTCTGGCCGTGGAAGCGTCACTGGTAACTGCATGTCATTCCATCGTCGTTGGAGGTCCGATGGACTCACTGTCTCACGACACGATTGGGGCGTCTTTGCCCAACGGCGAGATTGCTCATTGCGAACCTGAAGACCTGCCATGATTTCCAATCTTCAACATTTACACCCTTACGTCGGTGGTGATTACTTGGCCTGCAGTTTGGGTCGCTGCGGGATATACGAGCCAGCGGGGCTAGTGCGACTACTTCCCACACCGGGACAAGCATAGGTTTTTGCCGGTGAATGGGGCTCGTTCATCCTCACGCTAATATCAATCCGTCTCATTCATGAATGCGAGCGCAAGATGCTACATCAGGGGTAAGCCTACTAGAGCAGCAGGCACAACATAGCCTTTGACGATGTGCGCGGTTGACGTAAAGTTCGCATGGAGCTGGGCTGGTGATGGTTTGCGTTCACAAGCTGTGGAGGATGCATGGTTCCCGGGTTCATGATTCTTGAGATGCAAAAAATCCGGACCAGCACAGTCAGGTGCTCGCTATTGACAAGCAAATATGAGGGCGAAGGGTATGATCCGTCGTCTGGTTGGCGCCGACCGTCAAGACAACAGGGATGGCAACTCACCTGCGGGGAAGTAATCAGATAGGGTGAGGCCAGATGCACAGTACCCGAGACCTGCTGCTTGACGACTGGCTTCATCCATCTGGTACAAATACGCTTTGCAGATGCCAGTCAGCACTCGTCTCCCCTTGCCGGCCGTGAAACGAGTTTCCTTCCCACCTACACCTCAACCTGAAGATGAACTCGAAAGAGGACGACGAACCGAGAGACGGCTCGAACCCTGAGGTCTCCCTGCCAGCAACCGGCTTCAGGCGCCTATTGCCAGCTAGCACAAGCCCTCGAGTCATCCCAGCGAGCGGACGCCCCCTCAGACGTGCCAGACAAGCGGTCCCAGCAGCATGCCTCGAATGCCGTAAAAGAAAAGTAAAGGTAAAAAGATTGAGCTCGACACGGAAGGATATATGAAAGGTATACGGCGATTTCACGCATGAATCAAAGTATCTTTCGCCACGGCACTCCATTGCAGGGCGAATAATATTGGCCTTCGGCACCACCTCCGTACATGTGGGGCATGGCGTTTAGAACGATATTGATCTTGGAGCCATGCGTATCAAATCGTTCATAAACCTGACAACTAACCCACCGAATCTTCCCCCTCTGCCCACCCTTCTGTCTCGCCGATCTTTCGGTCCTGAATCTTCGGGGGATATTGGACTGATTTCCCGTTTTCTGTTCCTCAGTGTACCGGAACCCGACCGACTTGCTTTCGCTGTTCCGCTCAGGGGCTCGAATGCGAATGGGACACGGAACCCGAAACGACGCGTCGACAGGCTCTTCTCAACCGGGCCGAAGATCTCGAGAGAGAGAACGAGGACCTTCACGAACTGATTCGATATCTTTGCTCCCGACCTGAAAGGGAGGCGATCGAGATTCTCAACCGGCTGCGAGCAACAGGCGACCCGTTCCAAGTTTTGGATCTAGTCCGGGTGGGCGACCTTCTCCTGAACAGCCTACCAAACGGGAATCGCGGTTCCGAGCCAGCTGACGGCACGATGAATTCAAGCGTGTCATCTTCCAAGCCCAGTTCGAGTCGAGAAATTGCAAGCGAGACACCCGACGAACGCGGAGATTGACCTGGAAAGCTAAGAAAGGAAAGAATGAGAAAAAAAAGGCTCTAGGGATGGCTCGATTGCTGCCGGAGCCGACAGTGTCTTTTCCATCCGTTGCAATGATCCATCCGGTTATCGTCCGCAGGCATCGTCACAGATTGACAATCGAAATGTAAACGCCAAGTCACAATGGGTCGTCAGATTGGCGAATCCTTTCGAATCGGTAGGTGTTCTACTCCCCAATGACAATACAGCGACGGTGGGATTAGCGCGAGAATGCTAACGGACACTGCCCATCGAAGAATCCATCTGTACGTCGAAACAACTTCGAATCCATTGTAGAAATGCGAAACCTCGAATCTTTTGCTGGTTGGAAATGGCCTGAGCATATCGTTCATACAAACGACGAAGCAACGGTGCCCACCCATGGCTAGGAGTCTGACAAAAATTCTCTATCAACAACGCAACCGATCCTGATACCTTCAGGAAGCACCTTGGGGCACGACAAGTTTTTCCTGTAAGGGGAACAGGCCAAAGCTACGGGATCTAGGCGAAACAGCGTGTTTTTATTGTTCCAGTCCTGTATGGAACCTCTGCACAAGCGGAATGGTCTGTGTCCTCATGCACAGAGGATGCATTGGTCAATAGTCACAACCTGTCCGTCTTCAGCTCGGATATCTTGGACTATTCAACGAACAGACAATGTCACGTCCAATTTCGATCATCGCCCGTCGACAACCGCCGAACCCTGCCAATGTCATGATGAGGCACTCGGAAGCCAATGACAGCATTGCATAGTACAATTCGACAAGAAACAACACTACAAAGGCGGGTAACGAGTTAGGAAAGGGACGAACTGGACACGAGAGGACGCCAACGTTACGAACGACACGCTCTCCCGATCTTACAAGCTTTGGAGGATTGCCACGATAAGAGTTGTTATTGCTAGGGAGAGTTGACTGAAACACATCGCTCCCTTCTTTTGTTGCTGCACAGACAAAGACTGCAGCCAATTGCATAATATTCTGGGACACCGGGGATTATTTATTTTGGAGTAAATGACGACTATAATAGCCAGCGAAATCAAAAACCGCACAATGCGTCGTCAGCGTATCAATGCTCCTCCAAGTGGTACTCTGGTTGTCGCGATCTACCTGCCGTTGCTGTCCGACCTTAGCGCAGGCTACATGAAGCGCCTCCGTATATGTCGTCAAGCATCGACTATACACATCCATACTTCGGTGAGATTGGTTCCATATATATTTCGGCTTGGAAGCTTAGCCTCTTGGCTTCTCCTGCCGACTCGGGGGCTGATATCACGCTCCGTCCGAGCCTTGACCGTTGGCAGTATTGTCACATCAGTTCTGATAATACACCTTTGCCAGAATTAGGTGCCACCGACGTCTATTTCGTTACTCCAGGTCCCTCTACTTGGCTGTTACAGCTTGCAGATCCCTAGCGACCAACCGAATTACCCAAACCATCTGTATTCTCGCCACAGCCGTCGGCCCTCCTCGCGTACCGAAATGTTCGACCACCGAAGACCCCCATGGATGGATCATACATGTGCAAGTGGCGATCGGGGGGACTGTTCTCAAACGGACTTTATCTCAAAAAGGCACGAGGTCAGGGAGGGGCTCGCAACTCAAGATTTGGGAACCCCCAGCAAACCCACAGCAATCATCGTGTGTAAGGGCATTGGCGCGTCTGTGCCAGGTAACCGAAGCCAGCCAGCTGTAAATATTTGTCCCCTCGGCCGAAAACTCCAGTGTGACATCGTATACTGCGGGACCCGGAGGTGTGGCAAAACGTTGTCGAAGTATATACACCATCGAGCTTATACACCATCGAGCTACAGCATGCAATGCAAAACGCACAACGCGCCGACAACCTGCCCTCTGGCGCTGTCGGCTCAGCATACGTGACGCCCAATGAATCGACAAAAGAAAGCAGCGTGATGTTATCTAGTGGACCGAAGATCAGGGTTTTCGAGATTTGGACTTGCGAAGCAACGGACCGTATATGTATGTACACGCGGAAAACAGGTTCTGCCCTGAACTTTGGTATCCTGTCGTGTCGGATTACGATCCGAGTCGCCTCTACATTTCTTAACAGCAAAGCTACTTTTGTGCCAACAACCCGAGCACAAGGTCCCTCTATAATATGGCCGCACATGGAGACCTCGACTGATGCTACTAGAAGACGCTCTCCACGCCATTCCATCAGAAACCACTAGGAATGTATCCTTATAAATCATGGTTATAAGTCATGGTTATAAGTCATGTTTATAGAAGAAGATGTTGCTCATGTCGGTATTCAATCGGTTTCCGGCAAACATCAACCAGGGAACGAGGAACAACGAGCGAAAAACGGACACCTTCTCTACGACGCCTAAGGTTTTAACTGCGGTCCTCGAAGCGCGGCAGATGGCGTCGGCAAAGGCCTGCCAAACAGTCATTAACGTCTTGTCGGTCGTACATTAACAGGTCGACAGACTGCTGGATTGAGCTTATCCGGAGACGGTGCCCGAAAACCAGGAGAATTCCTTCCAGCAACTCTGAGCCTTCCGGGTCATGTCTCAATCAAAGGCCCCGCATTCTCTTCCTCAACCCTGCCCGCCACGTCCTGACGGATTACCAGGCTCTGAAGACCGTGGCCAGCCCTGAAGTGGTGACGAGCACATCGCGACAGGAGTTTTTAATGAGTTGGTATCCAAGTATAATGATGCCCATGCCATCCACAGAACGTCTGCCAGCGGAGCAGTGAGCATCTCCGCGACTGCGAGTTCGGCTCCCGGACACTGAATATCAGCAGGTTGCGGGGAATTTCGACGAATAATTCATCAACCGCCTCCCCCCCTCTCTAAAGGTCATATGCCACACGGGTGCCGATTACGACCAGATTGATGTCGAAGCCTGCTCTCGCCGCAACATCGCCGTCACCTACGCTCCCGGCCCCGTCACCAACGCCACGGCCGACCTGACAATCGTTCTGCTCCTCGGCGCCATCAGGCAGTTGAACCCTTCCTTCAGTAGTTTGAGAGCAGGTACTTTCAAAAAGGGCCTCGACTTCGGTCGCGACCCTCCAGGCGAGATTCTGGGTATCCTCGGCATGGGTCGCATCGGCCGGGCGGTCAAGCGCCGGGCAGAGCCGTTCGGACCCAAGGTCGTCTACCACAACCGCAAGCCTTTGCCAGACGATGTCGCCGCAGGATGTGCGTATGTTTCATTCGATGGACTCGTTGGCACTGGAGAACGCACGGCGGGGTGTGTGCGGGGAGAGTCTCTTGACGATCGTTCCCGGGCAGATAGGGAGCAGATAGGGGACAAGCCAGCCTAGACTTGGCCATAGACCCCCGAATGATTCAACTCTCGAACAAGACGAAGCAGGACATCATCGTACTTGATTGGTGACTAACTGACACCACCCGTATTGACTCGAATTACTGGGCGAACACGCGGAGCTGTTACCATCTCCAAACCATGACATCGACGTGGGGCGGCACGATCTGCAGGCCCCATCGTACCGCGGAGCTTTCTTTGTCCGCGGCAGAAATATTAGGCGCGCTTAGTCCCAGCCATAGTTAACGGCTCGCATCGGTCGCGAGAAAGTTGAGTCGACACTCCCCGGCATACTCAGCAATTCATTCTCGCAACCGCTCTTGGCGCGGCAACAAACGAAATGGCTGGCCAAGGAATCCACAAGAATACCCGCAGTCGTGGAGCCTGCTTGGCTTGCAGAGCACGGAAACACAAGGTGAGCCGGGCCAATCCGTGGTGAATAACCTTGGTGCAAGGCGGGAAAAGACGTGTTGACTTTAGTTCATCGACAGTGCAGCGGGGAGAGGTTCGTTCGGCTCATCTCTCCAACATGTCCACTGATTCTCAGCGTTTGTAGACCGAAATGTGCGCAGTGTGGCATCAACAACGTGGCGTGTCAATGGCCCGAGCAACGAAAACGGCAAGTCAAACTCGCGACGTGCTTTTTCTTGACGCCCTCTTTCGACCCGCGATGTATCCAATCATGGTCTTTTTCCGTTGAATTTTCTTTCTTTCTCCCTCTCATCCGCAAGATTGCGAGGAAACATATGGCTGACAGCCATCAAACGAAAAGGGGCCCTCCGAAACATTACATCACAACGACGGAGAAGCGCCTGATGGAGACGGAAAATGTCCTCTGTGCATTGATGTCCCAAGTATCAGACGAACAGTTGTCGTCAGCTTTCGTCCAACTCGGTCACACTAATCGACAATCTGGTCAATCTCCAGCGTTGCTGGTCAGCGGGAAACCATCCGAGCTAGCCAAAAGCCGCAAGTTTGGTCCTATGTACTGGGAAAAGTATCCGCTTAGCTCGGTGCAAAATGCCAGAAGCTGGTGGGCGGACCGAACGTCAACTATTCCAATCGATCCCACGAGGCAACAGTCTCCGTCTAATGAAGTTGCGCTTGGAGGTGACCGAGCTATCCAAAGCAGGGATGAGAGTTGTGACGATGGGTTTGAGGAGACAGGGGGTGCGATTGTGACGGACAGCATAGAAGCAGCTGGTCCGACTGGCCCCGATGTGATAGACGGCGATTCTCCGAGTCCCTCGACAGACTCCCCTGGCCAGGAGGTTACGACCAGTGTGGCCGTAAGTCCTCATCTTGGCTCGCGGAGACAGGAATCGCAGGGTTCAACAGCCACTAGCAGTCGCGTGGGGGAAGTGGCGGCTGCGCATGGTGCTTCATGGACAAACGACTCTGAAAATTATGACTGTGCTTTCCTTTGGTGAGAGTCATCATTAAGTGGAAGAAACCAACCGGTACCTCGGCTGCGGAACAGTTGGTAGTTTAATTGAAGAATCAACCGCCAGAGTAGAGCTCAACAGGAGGCTTCTAGTCACGAACTGGGTTTACCGGAGTGCCAATGAGCTTCCGAGACAAGGCATGAATGTATTTCCCTCCCAACTTCAAAAAGCTTCCACTACTCCGCGTTGGTACTTACACCAAATCCCAGGGTTGATCCTCGGTTGCTCCCGAGTGAGCATTTGTGTCGCTCGCCGGGTTGGGTCTGTAAGTAGCGGAGTTTTCTAACCCCGCAACTCCCCACCTCCGACCAACCAGTTCAGCCTTTTTGGCGACTTTTCTCTCCGTCGTCTCACACCACAGCAAGTCTTGGAGACTGGTCGGACATCAACGAGTCCGCCAACTCCAGGTCAAAATGGCGCCAGAGATTGGAAGTTTGAGAGCTCTTTCGAATGGCGAAAGCCAGTTTGTGGGCAGCTCCTCAGGCGTTTACTTCATCAACACCGTCAAGCGAGCATTTGCAACACCGGCCGGCGCTGCGGCAGAGAACAGTCAGCGCACCGGCGGAACCGACCCTTGCGATGACCCATCGCCGGAAGATTGCATTGTCGGGGGAGAGGAGAACACTGCTCCGGAGGCTCCTGGAACGGGACCGGGGCGTGTGGGACCCAGCGAGCCGTACTCGGGGTCGAACGTACATGTCTCGCCGATTTCTACGGGCAGAGGCTTCATGGACGACATGGAAAACCTGCCTGATTACCCTGTAGCGCGAGAACTTGTTTTGACATACTTTCGAATGTGGCATCCTTTGGTACCCTTCTTGCAAGGTCCAGAGTGTCTGGCAGGGCTGGAGAGTCTTTATGGCTCGGACTCAAACTCTGACCGACAACCCCCAATTTCAATCAGCCTCTTGGTCACCTTCAGGTGCATTTTCAACATTGCTCGCCTCGAGAGGGATGGTCCACTTGATATAGGCTCCACAGCAATACGCTCTCCTTCCGAACTCCTACCAACGTTAAGCCTTTTGGCCCTCCGGTGCGACATGGGTTCCATTCAGGCGCTGTTGAGCGCTCAAGTCTACTTCATATCTACAATGTCACTTCGCCATGCATCCTCCGTAAGTGGCTTAATTTCAAAGTCAATCTACCAGTCAGGCATGCACCGCTGCCCGGTACGATATGAGCACCTATCCTCAGGCGAGCGATCGATGCGCAAACGCATATTCTGGAGCTTTTACGTCCTTGATCGGTTTGTCAGTCAGTCACTCGGGCATCCTAACGGGATCCAAGACTCTGACATCGACGTGTGTCCACCGGGACATCGGGATCTTCACGAGCCAGTTACGAAATCGACACTGTCGCCTGGAAGCGCAGGCAACCCTATACTACACCTCTCATCCAACCATCCCGACAGACTGACAACGTCTCCGGCTGGACAGGCAGATGCTAGAGATTCCTCGCTAGAGAAAGAGGAAGGATACCAATATCACAACGACACTACTGACAAGCAAGATGTTGATACATCCAGTCGATCTGCAGCAATCCTTCGGCACCGAAAAGAGACACAGACCGTCTTGGAAAAACACGTCCGCCACTCCCAACTTGTGGGCAGGATCCTTGAGGTCTTCCACAAATCCATTCACGCACGAGATCCGGAACCTCAGACGGTTCTTTTTCTCAAGGCCGATGTTGCTGCTTTTGGCAATGACGTGAACCAGCCATGCCTAAAACCTGTCTTGCCAGACATTCAGGCACTCACCCCCGACCCCAGCATGTTCCCTTTTGTCGCTTACCACTATACTGTCATTCTCCTCAACCGACCTTCCCTTTCCTTGGACTCGAGGCGTGCCGAGTTCCGAGAGGCTCTACAGATATGCATCAGCGCCGCGAACACCATCATTCGGACTATTGATCAGTATGCTGAGAACGGTGGTCCGCTGTTCTGGCCCGGCTATATGTCGGCCGTCTGGATGAGCGGACTTGTTCTGGCGCTTGCAGTTCGGCTCAAGCTATACAAGCCAACGAAAGCCAAACCGTTCGTGGGTTTCCATCTTTCGGGTGATATCTGCTGACAGACCGCTAGCGCGATCCACGTAGCCCTCGGCTTACTGACGACTATGGTGAAGAGATGGGAAATGGCACGACATTGCAAGGAGGTCCTTTCCGTGTTACTTCAAAGTATTGCAAACGAGACAAAAAGTCACAAGCGCTCTCGATCGGAGGCAAATTCTGAAGATGACACTCCGCAAGCCGTGCATGGCGCCAGTGGTCATCAAAGCACCCGGAATTCAACCAAGCGACGAAACACGGAGGGCTGCAGAACTAGCCTTCGAGCTTCTGCCAATGATGGCCATGCTTCAACTCCTTCACGTGTCGACGTTCTGCCATTGGGATTGACACACACATTGCAAGGCCCAACCCGGCCCTTGCCCCAGACAAGCAGAGACGGCACTGGCTCGAGGACCCATGGGAACCGGTGGAACAATCTCCGCGACGTCAACCCACCGCAGCATAACGCAACTAGCCCGCAAGCTTTTTGTGCGGATTACCCCCAGTACACCCAGCATTGTCACACAGAAACGAGCCAGTTTGCGGCGCCGTCGAGTATGAACACCTATATCAACGCAACGCCAACGGGACTTTATGCACCCATACCAACCACCTTCCCAGACCGGCAGCGATATCTTCCCAGCCAGTACGTGGATCAGTTTAGCGGGTCTGAGAGCTTCTTCGATATATTCGACGGAGCCACATGGGGCTCTCTCTTGGATATTGTCAACGACGCCGGCACAGGCACATACCAATGAAGAGTGGTTAGGAACGCAAGTTCAATCGCTATGGCAAATCACCTGGTCAGAAAGTTTTTTTTTTAACAGCCTGGTCTCACAGAACCAGGATTCTTGACAGGGACCGAATTTTGCCGCATCGCTTTTTGGACTCTCCAGCACCAGTGCCCGTGAATTCTAGTGCCACTGGGTAAACCTTTAAGCCGACCAGTTGGCTCTACTCTTTCCAACTAATCTACATGCTTCTTGGTGTTATCTTGATGCTCCTTACCGTCTGCATTAAGGAGTTCTCACTCCTAGTCAGACAATGACCTAACGGGTAAGCAATCTCAATGCCATTTCACTACGAAAGTCGCTGGGGATGGCAAGATTTTCTACCGCAAGATCAGACGCCATACCCTGTTTTTGAACGCCAGAAAGGTGGGAATGTGCTGAGGGGTCTTTGGAATATCAAAAGCCAGATTCGTAATGATTATCGCGTTCGGTTTGAGCAAGTGTGGAACTGCACCCGTTATGACGGAAGATTTGGGCCTGGTATTGATGGGCGACGATCACCGTTTGGTGTCACGCACTGTTTTGGGGCAACGCCAGCAGAAATTGGAACAGTTCCAGCGCAAGTAAGAGCCTTTTGAAGACCATCATTTTCAGGAAGATAGCCCTGGGCCGGCCCAGGGATGTCAACATGGCTCAAATTAGCTGCTACACCGATGGTACGAACCGCATCCTAAAGCCTCAATTGGAAAATGAGACGCCTCTTGAGTTGCCTTTTTAGTTTCTCGAGGTTTAAGTGAATCGAAACTATGTCGGGTGGCTTTGATACCACTAGAGTTGAAGACTCCGTGATCGAACACTTTGTCTGAAGCTACCGGCACCGCTATTATGATTCTTGTAAGCCGTCAATAGAATAACAGCGCTGGACGAAACTTGAGAAAGATTACGCGTTTGTGAGAAAAACACGTTTGCTTGAGAACTCAGTATCGCACAATTGCCCAGAGTGTATTACTTTCACATGGGGTGGCAAGGAACATGAGAAAGTACTTTGGTAGGCGCATGGGCAACTCGGACGGCTAAATCAACCCAGGAAACCTACACACGGCTTACGAGAGATTGCCATTGTAGTTCTCCAACAGGTGACGTCTGTACCGTCGGGAAAAGGTTAGGCTAACCGACTCCGCGGCACAATATTTAAGCGCTGACATCGCCGGTTTGCGCCCAGACGTGGTGCCGAACCCCTCCGTTTCCCGCAACCCTCCGACACTTGGATGAATTGCAGGTGTCGCCCAGCGACTTAAAGTTGGCTGTTCAGATCATAGTCATTCAGTTTCCATACTCTTCTTCAAACGCCCGCGTATCAACCATCACAATGTCTCCTCAGACCCTAAAGATTGCAGTCATCCCCGGCGACGGCATCGGCACCGAAGTCATGCCATGGGGCGTCAAGTGTCTCGAAACAGTCGCCGGGATCTTCGGCCTATCTCTGCATTTCGAGTGGTTCGACTTCGCCAGCTGTGCCTACTACCATAAGCATGGCGAGATGATGCCCTCCGACTGGAAGGAGAAACTCCTCAAATTCGATGCCCTCTACTTCGGCGCGGTTGGCATGCCGGATGAAGTGCCCGATGACGTTTCGCTCTGGGGCAGCCTGCTCAAGTTCCGCCGCGAATTCGACCAATACATCAACCTGCGCCCATGTCGCCTGATGCCCGGTGTCACTTCGCCATTGGCTAACCGGAAGCCTGGAGACATCGACTTTTGGATCGTTCGCGAGAACACCGAGGGCGAGTACAGCAGCATCGGGGGCAAGATGTTCGAAGGCACCGATCGTGAGGTCGTCGTCCAGGAGACCGTCATGACCAGGGTCGGTGTAGACAGAGTCCTGCGGTACGCATTCGATCTCGCCCAGAGCCGCCCTCGGAAGCGTCTCACCAGCGCCACCAAAAGCAACGGCATCAGCATCACGATGCCGTACTGGGACTCCCGCGTCGTCGAAATGGCGAAGAACTACCAAGACGTCAAGCTAGAAAAGTACCATATCGACATCTTGACAGCCCACTTTGTCCAACGTCCGGACATCTTTGACGTCGTGGTCGGAAGCAACCTCTTCGGAGACATTCTCTCGGACCTGGGCCCTGCCTGCACTGGCACCATCGGGATTGCGCCCTCGGCGAATCTGAATCCGGACGGCAAGTTCCCTAGCCTTTTTGAACCGGTCCACGGCAGCGCCCCCGACATTGTTGGCAAAGGTGTTGCGAATCCGGTCGGTATGATTTGGGCCGGGCAAATGTTGCTTCAACATTTTGGTTTCGCGGATGCTGCGGATCTCTTGCTCAAGGCCATCGAAAACGTGCTTGCACGTTCTGAAGCGAGTGTTTTGACGCCGGACATGAGAGGCTCGGGCAGCACGGAGGGTTTTGGCAAGGCGATTGTGTCGGAAATCACGGCACTGGGAGACAGGAAGTGATTTTGTACGTGCGGACTGAGAAAAGATCATTGCACGGAATAACATTCAATCAAGCTATAGAATAGGGCCTAGTATACAAGAAATAGGATGTGTAAACTAGTACCTGAGGGTTGTTTAGACTTAACGTAAACGATGGATATGTCTTTAACTTGAAGATTCTCAACAATACCTGAAACTCAAGTTTACAGAGAAAAAGGCTTTGCCGGGTCTATCCCTCGACTTTCTTAACCTTTTCTCGATTAGTCGATTTTATAATTACTTGGAAGCTGTAGAGCAGCCCGTGCCACCAGGAATGTGCATATGCGATCAAGGCAGTATCGGCCTAGTCAAGTGCTCGATTGCAATATTCCTCCTCCATGACATCGTTCACGTCCTCGCCACTAGGTTCTGTATACAGAGCCGTAGTTGAGCCACGGGGTAAAATGCTTTCACCGCAGAGAATAGTCTGAAAAGAGCCAAGATAAAGCTGAACTTTCGGCTTCTTCGAGCAAAGAAAAAAAAGTAAAGAACAGAAAAGGAAAACAGGCCCAGAAACATTTCATGAACACTCGGGCATAAAACTAGGGCCGTCGCTTCGACAGGATTGAATCTTTCGCGGCTATAATATAGTGTAGCATACAATCGACCATCAAACTTAAAAGACGTGGGAACTACTCGAGGTCGGGCTAAACCTCGTTTGATTTTCTTAAATGATTACATGTAACCCTGTCGGGGAAAGCATTTCATATCAAGTGGCTATGATGCCCCTGCTGTGGCTGGGGTCTCGGCTGAGGGATGGAGAAGCTAGTCGCTAAGCGTGAAGGATTCATTCCACGCCGAAAATTATCTCCTCCTTGTCTTCAAATCATAAATCTTCATCAATCTGCACGCCCAAAACTTGTCCTTACGGCGTCTCATCACGGTGTTTCCTGGTCAATGAGGAGCATCCGGTGCTGTTGGCGGCTCTTCGCCTTGTTCATCGCGTCTCATCCGGCGGCGGCTCAGTTGCCAGCCGACGCCATTGAACTTGACCTCGTGTTCCCTCGCGCCGGGGGCCGATACGCCGAAACGAGTGACGGCCTCCCTATCCTGCTTTCGCTTCAGAATCCAGATGTCGCGTATCACCACGGCTGGGTGTTCTCTTGGGACGTGTACAGAAAGCCTCATTCTCGAGTGCCTCGCTTGCCGTTCAACACCATCGGGTCAATATTGAAGAACGATACCACCTGGCCTCATAACCCGCATCTCGAGGTCGCCTACACCGATCGCCTCGAAGCCGGCGATTACACCTTCTCGTGGACAATCCACACCGGGCCTTGGTGCGAATTCTTGCCCAGCAGCTCCGAATACGCGGCCAACGTTAGAGTCGCCAACGGCACTTTTGAGTTCACCGTCGAACAAGGAGCGCCAACGCCAACCTTCACGAGCACATGTCCGACAGCCCTAGGCATGGTACGCTACGCAGCTTTGACTACCTATCATGGTCCCCACGAAGGGAAGTTCGATTCTCCCGACAACCCAAGCGGCACAGCGCAATCTTGCGCGGTGACAGCGAACGTAACCGGCACGCCGGAGCCGTGCCGGGCGACAGTCAACGAGGTGCAAGAAACGAGCATCTCGAGTCGACTTCACTGGGGTACATATGCTACGGCGTCAGCAACAGCGTCAAGGACCGCGTCTGCCGCTTCTTCATCCTGGCATGTCTGGGGGGTTCCTGGTCTTTGGCCATCATTACTACCTGCATAATGTGCATACATAGATAGTTAAACGAGCGGATATTTACATATCCTCCAGCAGATTTGTCATGCCACGTCCGCCGCCGGGATGGATACACTCAGTGCACGCAGTCGACTGGTCCGAGCTATAGCTTGTTGAGCGGGCACGGCGCTGACACAGGCGCCGACTGCGTCGTATTTGCCCCCAAGGATCTGCAGCCGGATTCGGAAGAGTTTAGGGAAATTAAATGCATGCTGCAGGGTCGGTGGATTTGAGCGGGAACAAGCCGGGGCGGGCGAATGACCACGGATCGTATCCTGGATCGGGACGTCTTCCCCGGGGCGTGGCATCCTGGTTAGCCCTTCAGGGGGCCAGTCAAAGCACCGCTGGCGAGGGGTCATCATGAGCATGTCCTTTCAAAGACCAGCGATGCTAACTAGATCATGGCATTGTATGCATTGAAAGGACTAGTCTTTGCCGCCAGATGAATTGAGCAGGTTGGCCGAGTTGGGGCTACTCCGAGTTTCCAAGTAGCATCTGAGACAGAGACCGGCTCAAAGTCCGTTTGACCTGGATTTCCAAAGAAAGTGGAGTTTCAACTTGCTTTTGCCAATCTATACCCTGGTGGCCAAGTCGACCAACGTACCGCCAACCGGACTAACCTGCCGAATCAGCTGTCGCATGCATTCCGAGCTGCTGCGAGTTCGTGTGATGGTGTGAAAAGAGGAAGGATCGCTCATGTGTCTGTACGGCGCAGTTGACCAAAGTTTTCAAGAATTCGTACCGGCCGGAAGCGAGATGGTATTATAAGGCCGCCGAGCAATGACCTTTGCCTCCTTCGGGCCAACGAGTGTCAGCTTCAGCCGTACATAACGCGATCGAACTTCAAACATGACGTTCTCCGAATTCCCCTGAGGGTCTACCCTTTGCTTCGAGTTCCGCCCATCTGAAGTCCAGCTTCATCACTTCTATGGCGTCATCCAATGGCTTCCACTCGATACCAGACAGTCCGAACAGCCTTCCCCTCACGGGGGCATCGGCCCTCGTCGGCCAGCCGCCAGCAACTCAGCATGACTATTATATTGTAAAGGGCCTGCTTCGTATGGTCGGCATGGCAGAGGCGAGCCCGATGGCTGGCTACTTCCTCGCAGCGAAGCCTCCTCCTGGATACGTGCACGAGACAAGGCTGCCCGGCGTTCTGGCGGGCCTAATTTTCGTTGTTTTGGCCATTGTCGTCCCTACAGCGGCGAGAGTTGGGTTTAGATTGCGAAGTGGCTCCAGCATGCAGATGGGTTGGGACGACTGGACCATCTCAGTCGCTGCCGTAAGTGTAGATCCAGCCAGAATACTCCAAATTTGGTGTTCGGCATGATAGAAGTGGGAAGCCCTAGTAAATACTAACTTTGGGTTCCATCATTACAGCTGCTCGCTCTCGTGTACCCCATCACGCAGATCTACTCCCTCGCAATCGGTGCAGCCGCCAAACACGTCTGGGAGGTTACGTACGAGCAATACAACTTTGGGATGGTTGTGGCAATAGTCTGCAAGACGACGTTCTATGTGGCCGTGGGCATGATCAAGCTCTCTATCGCGATTTTCATTCGACGGCTCGCGGACCGCCTCAACAAGTGGTGGCGGATTTCGTGCAATATCTTCATCGCGTCGGTTATCGGATACATGGTCCTCGCCATCTTCTTCAACGTCTTTGCGTGCAATCCACCCGCGGTACAATGGGATTTGGCACTGCGTGGCCGGCTCGAGCCGGCTCCTACCTGCATTGACCTGGGAATCCAAGCAAAAGTCCTCAGCGGCATTCATGTGGCCCAAGGATTGATACTTCTGTTCACACCCATTTTAATACTGTGGAAGGTGCGCATGCAAACGGCTAAAAAGGTCCGGTTGTTCTCCATTTGGATTATGGGAGGCGTGACAGTATTAGGAGGCCTGTTGCGACAAACTCGCCCCACGATTACCAACGACTTCACATGGGACTACGTCGAGGTCTTGGTATGGACGTGCTTGGACCTGTCACTCGGGATCCTAACGGCTTCGCTACCGGTACTCGACGGACTGGTGGAGACATGCTGGAGAAAGGCAAAGAGTACCATGGTGAGGAGCCATGGCGGCAGTCAGTCGCAAGGTGCAACAGGGGTCCGAACTTGGCGGTACAGCAAAGCTTCAGATGTGGAAAAAAGCAGAAGACAGTCTACAAGGACATCCATGTCCATCATACCACAAGCCATGCAGCGCTCCGAGTCGAGCGAGAGCATTGTCAAGAAGGATCATCTGCAGGATAGCAAGAACGGCGGTGTCGAGATGAGCATTTTGTGCACTCAGGAGATCGAAGTACATGTCTCCGACGCAGCCGATGACGTGGAAAAGGGGCAGGAGACTATTCGTGGGCCTAGGGCACCATCGCCTCTTTATCACAATCGGCCCGAGTGGCATGACAAGTCTCATAAGTTTTGAGCAGAGAGAAACCCAAAGGAGAAAATAGACACATTACCACAAATCCATGCTGAGGCTTCTATTAAACTAACTTTTGAGCGGGACGTTAGTCTATCTGAGCTCTGCTGTCCCTTTGTATTCGTGATGTATTCAGTGATGTCATTAAATCAGTCTTAAAATAGTAAGCCAGGAACTTCCCATGGCAGTGTTGAGTCCAGCATGCATCCTGTTTGCGTTGGCATCCGCGTCCGTCGCGGTCGTGTGATACAAGTCTTCCGACTGTACGTTACTGGCAGTGTCAAAAGAACAGCCAAGACCCCCCAATAGTTGAGGATAGTAAGCATTCAAACGACTTCTTGAATATAGACATATTGATTGCAAACTTTCTGTACAAAAAGGTAGGTAGTCGCCATAACTGCCGCGTCTTTACCAGATGGAACCCTCCTTCTCGCGGATCCAGTTCAACACCAGCTTAGCAATGTCTCCGTTGTTCTTCTCGATATGCATAAAGTGCCCGTTGCCTTTGATACCACGGTCCGCAAGCTTGATCCACTCGGGCTTTGCGCCAACTTGCTTCATGTAGTCGACGATGCAGTGGTCGTATGTGATATGGACGCTTGCCTCTCCGGTGACCATAAGGTAAGGCACACTAGCGATATTAGGCAGCTTGCGTGCGGGCTCGGCTTGGGCAAAACAGCTACGTCTAGCCACGGTAGAGTTGCCAATTTCAACAATTTTCAGCTGCGAAGCGTCCGAGATTGGCGGGGTGTAGTTGAGAGGCGTGTTGGCGAGGCCCCAGGCATTGTTGAAGAAGCCCGCCGTGCCGTAAGTGTACCAGAAGAACGGGATGGTGGAGGACTCGAGGTTGATGTTGGCAGCCACGAGATCAGGGCAGTCGTTGGAGAGAAGAATGCCCGCAGAGCCGCCGGCTGAATGACCGACGACGTATGACTTGCCGATTAGCTCGAGCAGCCTGCAGCCGCCAGCACGCATGGCGTTCTCGTAGGTGATGTTGTTGGTTGCGTAGGGAACCATTGACTTCTTGAAATTCTCGAAAGCCGGGTCTCCTGCCCTGCCGGTACCGGGGAACTGAGTATGCAATTGAGATTGCGGGTATCCGTTGTAAGCCCCGGGTGCGGAGAAGCCCATCTCGATTAGAGTTGACGAAGATCCAGCAGTCAGAGGAAAACCCTCCAGATCCATGTTCGTACTCCGACCGTTGCCGGCGGCATCGACGATATAGACTACATAACCCTGCTCGACGAAGTAGCTGGCAAAGCCCTTGCGGTTGTCGGGGGTGTTGAGCCAGGTCGTACCGCTGCACCCTCCACCGTGAAAGAACACCACAGATTTGGACCTCAGAGGAAGAATTGGGCTGATCTTCTCGACATAGAGCTTGTCGGCCGTCAGTTCACCAGATGCCGTCTCGAGCGTGCGACCGCCGACGTAGAAGAAGTCCCGGGTGTAAGGCATGACATCGGCGTTGCGGCACTTCGGGTGGATTGCGTTTATCCCTGTGCAGTCGCGGCCCCCGAACTCAAAGGCCAACGACACGCCCGCCAACAGGCCGAAGGTAGGAAGCTTGAAGTTGACCATATTGAGCATGCAATTGAGGGCGAACAAGAAGACAGCGACTGAAAGGCTCGGGTCCAGAGTGTTTGGGCCGGCGTTGATTAAGTACGACTTTCTCCAGCGCAGAATGCAAACATGCCGAAGAGCCACAGGGACCGTTGGACCTAATGCATTAACATGCACGAGTTGGTGGCTAATCTTGTCAAAGTCCTTGCCTGCTTGGCTCCGATCTGGAGACGCTACGAACTTGGCAAAGAGGCACAGCAGAAGCGGGATAAAAACATCGATTTCAGGTAACATTTCCGGCCCATCTCATCACCCATGCAAGAAAGCGGGTTAGTGGAGTCAACCCGAATCCATCAGGGCAGGTGGATTTCTATTAGAGATTGAACCGGCCGGCACGGGGAAATTTGTTGTTGGAAACTGATGCCTTCTTGGGCACGATCACGTTGGATGTTCTCATGCGATGATGTGTGATACGCCATTGCCGCTAACATTATTTGAGCATGCCGAAACCTCATTTTGATGCTGATGTTTCCCACACCATATGCTCAAGAGTCTTGAAAAGTGCTTCCTTTCCGCGCCACTCTCGTCGGTGTGAACAGAGTATCAGCAAGTTAATTCCTAGCACGTAGGTACCTTGGATCCTAGTTCTCCAATAAGGTGTAGTAATCAGACGATAAGGTAAAGGATGTTTTACGAGATCGGTTCCCACTGTATTGGAAAGTCTTGATCGGAAGAAACCTACATGTCGGACAGTTATAGTTTCAAGCAATTACGGCCAATGACGCAGCTTTGCCACCAGATATTCTTGCGAGATAAGGTGTTCGTGCGTGTCTCAGTTGATCTGCGTTTGATAAATTTCTCTATAAATCAGATACATTTCGGACATACAGCTTTTCTACTGACAGATGAAGAAGAAGATTAGTTGACATGCTACTAGTAAACTCCGGCATGTCTGGCTATAGACTAAGCTTGGAGATATGGAACAATCTTCAACTATCAGGTTGGTTCTGAAGGTGCAACGCGAGTCTCACTGGTCCATCTTCAGTTTGCTATTCTTGTCCATCCTTTGAGTCCCCATAAAGTTTCGGTCAAAAACTAGAGAGAAGACTAATATCACGGGATGTAACGGTGTGGACGTGGAAGTTGTGGTTCGTAACTGGGAGAATGGGAATCCTGTCATAAAAGTAATTTCTCTGCTTTGCCGCCCAACCGCCTGTCAACCTGGCCGCCAACACCATCAATACTGTCCGCATGTGGACATCGCCCTATTTTGAACACCACGCCAACCCCAACACTGGTCACTCAATTCTTAAAACCCGCCATTAGGGTGGATGAGCACCTTCGTGTAACCATCAATCCTCTTGTCAAACTTCTCGTACGCAGTCTCTGCCTCTTCAATGTTGATTTCATGGGAGACGACAAAGCTGGGTTTGGCTTTGCCTGCAATGATCAAGTCGCGCAGGTATCTGTTGTAAGCCTTGACGTTGCATTGCCCAGTGCCAATAGTAAGACCCTTCTCGAAGAGCTTGCCGAAACTCAGGCTGATCATGCCCTTTGCCGAGGCATCGTCGGACGCCCCGGGGTCACTGCGATCATCAAGTCAGTTACGCGCGACACGATTGTAGAAAGCCAAGCATACCTAGGTACGTAAAGCCCCGGAATCCCCAGTCCGCCACAAGCTCGTGTGACTTTGATCATGTTCTCCAGCACAATGTTAGGCTGCTCTGTGTTGCCGCCAGCGCTCACGGCCTGGTAGCCGACCGCATCAACTGAGCGATCTACCTCTCCGCGGTTCAGCTTCTTGATCTGCTCAACAGCATCGCCCTTGGTGAAGTCCACGGGTGTGCAGCCGATCTTCTCAGCTGACTGAAGACGTTCGGGGACGCGATCGACGACGTAGACTCTCGAAGCGCCCCGCAAGACTGCCGAGTACGCGGCCATTAGGCCAACCGGGCCGGCTCCGAAAACGGCGACGGATTCACCGGGCCTGAAGCCAGAAAGTTCGATGCCGTGCCAGCCGGTAGGAAAGATATCTGGGTAGAAAGATTAAGTATAAAGTGGGAGACAGAGAAGTGAGGAGGGATTCCCACCCGCAAGCAAAATGAAGTCTGCCTCGAACTCCTTGCCGGGGGGCAGTTTCAACGCATTGAAGTCTGCGTAGGGTACCCTGAGGTATTGCGCTTGACCGCCGGGGTAAGGACCCATGGCGACATATCCTGGAACGCTTGTAAGTGTTGGAAAAGGCTGTGGTCATCGCGTCTATTGAATTACCGTAGGCACCACCGGCGAAGCCTGGGTTGACGCCTGTGCAAAATGCAGTTCGTCCCTCCTCGCAGTTGTGGCAACGGCCATCAGCGACGTTGAAGGGCATGACTACACGATCTCCCTTCTTGAGAAGAGTAACACCGCTGCCGAGTTCCTCGACAATGCCCATATTCTCGTGGCCTACGAAGATCAGTATCTTGGTCCGAATAACTCCTTAGCGATAGCCTACCGAAGGTAATGCCAGCTTCTGCGGCCGTTCTTCCCTCGTACATGCTGTGACAATGCTCAATCACTATGACATAGACCCCATCTTAGACTCGGGAACTTACTGCAGATCTGAACCGCAGATGGCAGCCTTAATCGCTGATTAGTTCTGGGCATCCAAACGGAAATGGGCCGCGGGCCAGCACTTTGGGGTTGTCTTACCGTGGTGACCTTGACGATGACATCGTCAGGGTGCTGAATCTTGGGCAACGAAACCTCAGAAACCTTAACCTTGTAAGGGCCTTGGTAGTTCACGGCCTTCATTGTAGCAGACGACATGATGAGTGGGCAGATACGCGTGAAACAAGCTTTACTTCGATGATTAGGAAGAATAAAGGTCTCTGAGAAGCTTCGGTCCCCTTCTGCAGAGTCCGTCATAGCTATATATTTCACGAACCCCTCACAAGACGGCCAACCAAGCAAATGACCACGAATAGCATCCCCTTTGGGACAGGACGCCGGATGACCGGCTCCTATCAAAAAGCCGTCATCGCCGCGGGATATCTTTCTAGAATCAGAGGGTGGAGGCGCTGCTGCGGGGTTGCGACCGGGAAACTTTTGCCAAGACGCAGGGATGTCGCCGCGATCCAGCTTGTGTTCGATGATTCTGGCGCTGGTTCGTGCTGATTGGGAGTGCGGACGGATGGCCGGAGGGAGCTGATAACAGCTCCCGAGTGGATGAACAGGAACCCCGAACCCCCGAGAGTTGAGACTAAAATGTCCCTCATCGGCGAATTAATGCTGTTTGCAGAATGCGGGGAAAGAAGTGTGGATGGCCTTCGAGGGGGTGTAAGCTGCGCAGAAGAGTCCCCGCTGACGAGACAAAATCGATCGACACAACAGGGTCTCACAGTCTTGCTCCAAGTTTAACTGTTGCGTGACGTATCTGGACAAGTAAAGGATCCATTAAAACCGAACAATGGGCTTAAGCTGTACGATAACAAGTACAGGTTCCGCAGGATCGCTGCATCGCAGACCTACTGCGCAATTCTCGCCGAACATTTCACTTCTGGATCCCATTTTGCAATAATCTGAGCTATTGCCAACAAATAGCTCGGTATTAAAGGGCGTGACCCCCAATCTAGCGCTTTTTCAGCCGTTACCACAAAGCCGTGGACTAGTTTCAAGGCTATGATTCCTTCGTCACCTGTCGGGGGATATTTGTGTGATCTTATTCCCCTCCCGGCTAAGTTGTTTGGCTGCAGTACTGTTGCCCGAAACTGCTGCACACAGCGTAGGCTAAAGTTGAGTACTATCTCCATCGACAATCCTACGCTTTCGTGCAACTCTAGCAGGCACCGTTAAACTCCAAGAGGTTTATGCTGCCAGTACCAGCATTTACAAACAACCCCGTTGACTAAGCTAATCAAATCTCTTCACAAGAGCTGCCGCATTTGACAGAAGGTACATGCTTGGTAGGTAAGAGACGCGCCTGGCAATGTGGGCTGTGGCTGCTGAGCTGTGCGAGATTTTCGCACTACTTGCTCCATAACGAGGGGATGTTGATACCTGACGCAAACATGTTCAAAGCGAACCACAGTTCTAGAGTCCTAACGAGACCGATTCCATGCAACAGTGTCGGCGGTAATGGCCCTTTGGTAGGACACGGCAGGTTCTACAGGAGCATTACCGCCGTAGTTGCCAGCACCTACGACAGTGCTGGCGAAGCTACGTCTACTGCCGAACTCGTAGCTTGGTTTCACATCGATAACAGTAGTTTCTTAGCCGCTCCGTATGTAGATGTGTCAATGATGCCGGCAACGTGAATATTGTGGCCGAACTTGTCCCCAAAAGCGTAGGTAGGCCATGCATTGTGGCCTCTAATCTCAAGACCCTGGAACTTGGTCGGCGCAGTGGTGACTCCAAATCTGAGGATGCAGTCAAAGCTCCTCCCCCAGCGGCACTGGTGCTGACGTACTAGCTTCAGTTATGGCCATCTTTCAGGGGCGTTTTTGAAGAAGTACTTGTCGTGTCCCGAGGAGCAGCGGACTAGTTGCCAAAGTTGCAACTCCATGAACCTAGTCCAGCCCAACCATAATAGCCTAACTTGTTGCAACCCGTCTCTATAACTTGCCGTTGCAAATATGGTGGGAGGCTCTCTACCCCATGTCCATCCTTTTTGGTCGGTGCAACTGTCTCTGCATCAAACACGCCCGCATAGATGTCGAAGTCGCCGATGTTGGAGCACTTCTCAACGCCTGCTGTGAATCCACGTATTGATCTGCGCCTGTGCACCCCCGTGACCGATTTTGTATGACTCTCGAACTCGATCCCATCTGTGCATCGTGCATCGAGAATGCTGTACTTGTCGCATGTACCAGCACCCTTGCGGGCGGTTCTTGACGATGGACTGGAAAACACAGGAAGCACGACGTTTAGGAAGGCCACACTCCTCTTAATGTTGGACACGGTAGACGGATGGTCAGACCTTATCTTGCATAAGGAATTAACCGGAACTCTGTGAAAACAATGTTTTTAGTGGGCACGCAAGCTATAAATCAATTCAAGTGTAGTCATGGCGGTACGTAAAGATTGTATCTCTCGACCCAGCTTTATATTTCAGTATTCGAACCCGAATTTCCGAGGCTGAAAACGGGCGTCCAACGAGCTACGTCCCAACCCACAGGCTATCTGATGTTCACTTTGTTTCCTTAGCCCGTGCAACTGTAGGCTCTAATTCAACGTCGGCAATATGCCTTAAAATTGACGATTGCCGTCCGCACTACTCTAGATGAATTGAGAAACGGAAGCGAATCTTAGCGCACTACGCGCAAATTGCACGAAACCATATGTTGGCCTCAGCCAGGTAGGCTGTACCACATTGCGCTTGTTATGCCCAGAGTGTTAGGTGTTGAGATTCGGAAGCTCATTGTGAAAGTCGGCCAGTAGCAAGCACAAAGTCAAGGTGCTAAAGGAAAAGTGCCAAGTTCAAATTCAAGTTATTCAATTGTTTTTCTATGCAAACATGACTGCGTTATTTGTTGGAAAGTCCCATGTTCGATCGTCGTCAGTGGTAAGATAGTTGCGTATGCTTTCTAATGGACAAAGTTCCAGCATTGAGACTGGTAAATGGGCAGATCAACCTCATACAAAGTCTTGGTGTAGAACTGCGTAACAAACGCTTCCACACCGAAATGGAAGGTGCTGGCAAACCAGGCACCGTTGATGCACTGATCACCCGTAGGCTTGGTAAAGGTGACACCGCTTGCGCTGTTGTAGGTAAAGTCAACGTCCACCGCAAAGGCGTTGACGATAGTGGGCTTGGCCTCGACACCAGCAGACATGTCCAACAGACCGTTGAAGAGCTTGACACCCAGGGCAAGAGTCAAGTCGGCAAAGGGATTCAGCTGAAGCTCAACCTGGGCGTTGATGTCGGTGGTCACGTTGGTCTGGGGCTTCCAGCCAGTAGTAGAGGTCTTGCTGGCGTCGAGGAAGTCGAGGTGGACGTTGGCGTCCGAAATGGTAGTGAGAACATCGACAGAGGCCTGCACGGTTCCAGATGCCGCAAACTCAATGCCAAGGCCAAAGTCAACCATGGGACCCACGTCGATGATGCCAGGGATAGTGAAGGCTGAAACGGAGACGGATAGGGGGTTGTAGTTGTACAGATCGGTAGAGTATTCGGCGTTAACGGTAGCAGAGACGTTGAGGTTCAGGGCGGACGAGTAGTCCACGTCGATCCAGAACTCGTTGACCCTGAACTTCCAAAAGTCATAGTGGACGTGGCCCGCCAGACTGACGGTGCTCTCCAACCTCGCGTCGTTGGCAACAATGGTGAGGGGGTCAGTCGCGATCAATGTGGATCCGGAAAGGTCGGCGGTGATGGTGCCAGAGAGACCACGCTTCGTGGTAGCAGTGCCGGTGTGCTGGAAATCGATGACCGCATCGTTCATCTGGTCACGGATCTCCGCTCGGCTGGAGGAGGCCGTGAGAGTGAGTGTAGCATTGTCGAAGGTGTATCCCTGAACGACGAAGATACCACGCTCATTCTCGCTGTCACAGCCGTTGCCGTGGTTCGTGACGATGATGAAGTTTCCTGCGGGCCAGGCGCCCAAGCAGGTGTTGTAATCTTCAACAGTGCCGAATTTGAGGGCGACGCCGGTGTCGGAGCACTGCACATTGGTGATTGTTTCGATGTTTTCGAGCAAGACGGCCGGGTGCTTCATCATGGCGTAAACCAGAGCACTTGTCGCATCGACTCCCTCGTAAGGGAGCGTGACATTGGTCTTGGGGGTGAACGTGGCGGGCCCAAGAGGCACGGCGGGAACAGTGGCCTGCCGCTTTTGGACTGGGCGGAGGATAGTCCTGCTGGGCAAAAGAGTCGACTCCTTGCTGGGCAAGGCGGCTGACAAGCTTGACCCAATCAGAGCCTCAAAGGCTAAAAGAGTGGAATAAGTGAATTTCATGGTAAAAGATTGTAGATCCTGAATGAATGAAAGTAAACAGTTCCAAGTCAAATGAATGGATTGGTTCCGAAGCGGCTGAGAGTGGAAAGGAGATTGTTGGCTACGTTGGTAATGGAGACGAGAAATCAGATTTGGGGAACAGATGATGTCTTTATATCTGCGGAAGACGACATCCAGAGACCCGGTGATGGGACGTTTAGCCTGGCCGTTAGACAACCCCTTGAAGCTAAAAACGGGATCATAGTCCACTTCACACATCATGGACTAGGGCTAAGGAACACGCCGCAATGTGACAGCTGAGCTCAGCCCAGCCAGTGGGGACCGTGATATTGAGATGCCAGGGAGGGGTTGACATCAGTTCACATCGTTAGCGTACCGGATGAGTGAAGTCTTGGTCGACCTACGCCCCGTTTTGTCACCCCACAACTGGTATCAACGCCTGATATCATCTTCGACAAAGTGTGGATATCATTCGTAGAAAGAGGACACAGCCGATCACTAAACAGGTACTCAGCCTGGAAATACCGGCCATCCCACTTGATTGTTTGGTGTTTGGGTTGCAGTCGTCCTGAGTCGTCCAATCTATGGAGAAACACCTGACCTCTCCGACCGATCGTTTGCTGGATTCGTTGCTTGCAACGGGACCTTTCCGTGAGCCCCATTTGGAAAGACTGGGCATATTCCCTGGGGCTCAATGTTGTTTTCAGCCCCAACGGCAGTCTCATCCGGGTTGGCCAATATCGCAGCAGCGGGGAAGCCTCCGAATTCGGCATCGCCCGAGGGCCTACGAGTCAGGGCACCGACCCCGTCCGCAATCTGTTCGAACGGGACGGTTCGGTAAGCCTTTGTCAAATACTTGATACGTCTAGGCTTCGAAATAAGACAACATTGAGTCTTTCCCTTACGTTATTGTCACGGCCTGCGAAGTAATACTGAATGATACCGCGTAGCGCCAAGTGCTCTCTCTCCGCGTTGACGATAAGCTTAAAACTAAGCGTAGTCCAGACCTTTGTCGGCTTGACCGAAGAGCTTTGACCAGAGTGCGGGGCCTAAGCTCAATCTGAAGTATAGATTGGGTTGACCCCTATTCCTCTCACCCCACACTTGCCCAGAATTTCTGCTCTGAAGATCATTCCTTTTTTGTTTTGGCCCCCGGGACCTTAGAAGGCTGAGCCTATCTCGGTGGATAACCGAGCAACGATACATCTACGATGGCCGAGAATGGTAACCAATGCCGCCGGGGAGCCCCGATTATTCATCAAAGGCCCGCGGAAATGACGGCGACTAGATACTCAAGTAGTCCGGTACTCTATCAAGGACTGATTCAGCTTCTCTCCTACATCGTTACGACATATATGTGGTTGGTTGTAAGAAATGTAATAGATTAGGCGAAGATTCGATTCTCTGTACCACCTGATTACAGGTCGCACGTATCCATAGCGGCAGCTTAAGCCGCAAAAGTGGTAGTAACTCGTCAGCATTACCCTGCGACTTTTTCACTGCAGGTCCGAAGCAGGATCTGGAATGATCAGATGACACTGTATAGCTCCAGCCTGGTTGTAAAGTTATGATAAACTACTGCAGTGACCCTGTCTGTGTCATGCCGATTGTCGGACGAAACCAGTCGACCATGTTCAATTAGGAAGGTTCTTCTGGCATAGGCACTTATTAGCTTTTATGTATAGGGGGAGTGCTAGAAACCAACCATCCCCCGCTAATGGGCCGCAACAGTCCTACATTGCTACTTGTAGGTTACAGTCAGACTCCTCACTCCGTTTGTAGACCGCATATTCTGTCATCGCCACACAAAGCTATAATTGCATGAGTATCGATCAACATAACGTTCAAACTTCTATATAGAAATACATCTATTTGACATCCCTTGCGCGGTCTTGATGCTACACACGGTGAAACCACAGTGGGACAATCTCTCAGTGCATCAAAGCTGGCTTTGTTGAGGGAGTAGGTAATGATCTAGTCAGGTAAGTCATGAATGGGGGTATAGAAGTGTCTTCAACCAAAGTACCAAGGAATTCTTTTCTGAAGTACTACGATTAAGGTGCCTGAAAATGCAAAACATCTGAGAGGACAACCCCGCAAATCGGAGTTAACCGCATGGCAGGTAGCAAGTAGATACTCTAAATTTGGGAACTCAACCAAGTGGATGTGAAGTACAAGTTTACTTCGTTGATGGTAATGCTGATTTGACCCTTGAGGGACTTCCGCTAAGAGCCCTGCGGGCTACCGGAAGCATGGCCGTGACCTACACTGACCCAAGATCGTTAGATGTACTGCTTGCCGCACAAATTATGACTTATATAATACGAGATGTTTTCGTGTCTCCTGCGAGAATGGGTGGGTTACATTGATATGCAATATTTTTCATAGAATCAAAATGAGGCTAGTTTAGACCACAAAACTGATCCCGACCGAAATGCTCTCCGATACTACTCGCCACAGTGGGAAGCCGAGCTGTCGTTGTCATCTCACATAGACAAAGTGTCCTTGACAAGCCTCCCTTGCACGTAAACCCGAGCAATATTACGATCGTCTCCCGTCATCAGGAACTTCTCGAACATCGTCCTAACACTGTCTGTTTCTTCTCGCACAGTCATGACGCCGAAAGTCTCATTCAGCGGACAGGTCACCCATATGGCGTCAAATTCCTTGCCTACAGCGAAGTTGCCAATCTTGTCCTCGAGACAACACACGTTGGCACCACCTAAAGTAGACAAATAGAATACTTCGTCCAGTGACAGCGCTTTGTCGCTGCCGCCAGACATGACCTCTCGTGCGTTGGAGGCTATGATTGCTTGCCGAATACTGTCAAGCATGCTCGAGGAGAAACCTCCCCCGCTGTCAGTTCCCAGGCCGACTTTGATGCCCCGATCCAGGAACTGCCGTATGGAAGCAGCCATGAAGCCTCCGCCAACTGTCATATTCGAGATTGGACAATGGGCAATGCCGCACTTATACTCCCAAATCTTTTCCATCTCATAGTCGGTCATGAAAGTGCAGTGCGCAAGGATTGATCGTTGGTTCAGGAGGCCGTAATGGTGATAGAGATCTGCCTCGCTCGAGAACTCTGGAAACAATTCCTTCGTCGCCTTGATCTCTTGCTCGGCTTCGTTAAAATGTGTCTGAATCGCCAACTGTGGGTCTTCTGTTGCCATCTTGCCCAGCCCCGCCAACAGCTCTGGCGTGCAGCAGATGGCAAAGCGTGGAGTCAGGACTGGTCGAATGAGTTGTCCAGTTGGGTCGATTTGGCGGATATGCTTCACGCATTCGACTGTTTCCTTCAATGACGATTCTGCAGACTCGTCGCGGAGGTAACTCGGTGCGTTGCGGTCCATGTTACACTTCCCAACGAAAGCCCGCTGATGCAGATTCTTGCAGATATCGGCCAGGATCTGAGTCGCTTCAGCATGTTTCGACCCATAGTAGGAGGCGGTGGTGATGCCCTGCTTAAGGAAACCTTTCACGCAGCTTTCGTAGACCTTGCGGGCGTAATTTGGGTCCGAGAACTTTGCTTCGTGCGGAAACGTGACCTGTTCGAGCCAGTCGAGGATATGAAGGCCTTGACCCAGAGAGCGCATGGCCCATTGAGGGGCGTGATTGTGAGTGTCGATGAACCCTGGCGATAAGAACTGGCCGTTTTTAAGCTCTTGAAGCTGAACGTTACTTGGTAGTTGTTTCGACAACTCTCCGGCAGAGATATCGCGGTAGAATTCAGAGATCAGTCCATCTTCTCCAACGACGAGGCCAGCGTTTTCAAGAATTTCCACTTGGTTCGGACCGAGCGAGTGGATGAGAGCGCCATGAAAAGCCGAGGCCTGGACCATCGTGACAATGGTGAGAAGGAATCAAGCTAGACAGAAAAGATCAATTGGGCCGTAAGGTATTGAGAAGTAGTGTATCGGACTGAAGAACTGTCCCTGTTTTTCTTGTGAAGTGTGGTCCAGGACTATTCTATTCTGTGATATAGGGAAAGTCAGAAACGCGGTGATGTGCAACATGAGAAGAGGGGAGGATGGTGCAACAATGCGATAATTATGGAGCACCTCGCTTATCTTATCGCGCCACCAGCAGCCGACCAATTGAGTTTCCTCGGTTTCCCGATATCTTAGTTCGTTGGCGATTCATGTTCGTCATGTCGGATCTAAACGGACCAAATCACTGAACGATCGATTCTTCAGCAGCTATTGATTTCAATCGTTACCACGGTCAAGCAATATCATCCTACGGGCGTTTTATGGCTTGCTAAAGCTGCCACACTCTCATCTCAGCGGAGGTCAACTGTATTTTACACCCTCCCTACAATAGGTATAATCCACACAAGCCAGCACACAACTCGTGTCAAGTTGGTTCTGGAGTCTCTAATAATTCTGAGAGCGTTCGAACCCATTTTTCTCTTGACGCATAAAATACAAAGCGTATCTCTCTCGCATGTCAGGCACGTCTGGAAGATGAGGCGCTTCTTATTGAGTGTGATTCATAAAACTGCCTCATCAAACGCCCTTCAGGTTGTCTCGACGCTCACTGTAAAATTGGACTGTTTCAGGTCGTTATCGAGATTCTTCGAACTAATCCCCAAATGTCTCTATTCGTCCAATTCTGGCAGCAATCAATCTGTGTTTTTGGAGGAAGCACAACCAGTTGTGTTCATTAGTCCATTTGCAGCCAGGACACGCAACGCAGCCGCCTCTCCGCTCCAGTACGCCCCCGTCGTGGTTCCAAGAGCAACGAATGGGGCTGTGTGCTCTCCGGCGAGCCAGATTCCTCGTTCCGGCATGCCCGCTCGCATAGCTTGAACGTCGAGGTCTAGATGTACCTGCTGGTATTGTCTCTTTCCCCCGTCGTCTCCTTCCTCGCCATTCTTCACCGGGGGCTCGACAACCTCCTCACTGACCTGAAAGTTAGTGTAGGATCCATTTCCTGCCAGATCATCGCCTTGCCAGTCTGTGGCGAGGATTGCGTTAGGTGTACAGTCCGGGTGACCGGGCCGGTAGTTGGGAAGGCGACTGTAGTACGGGCGGAAGAAGCGATCCAAGACATCAAAGTACTGGGCGCTGTCGGGGTCCAGGCCCCGAGTGAGAGACGACACATGCTCAGCGCAGGGATTATGCGTGTAAATGAGCAGTGTGGGCTTGGCATGGGACCCGAACACGGCTGGCGACGACAGAGGGACCAGCTCGAGAGACCAATGCCTCTGTTCTTCGGGTACGTATTCTGGGCGCAGGAAGTGGGCGAAGCTGGGGAAAGTGCTTGTTGTGTCCTGCTGCTGCTCTTGGTTTTCTCTGTCTGACAATACGCTACTCTGTTGCTGTACTTCGTCGGGCGCCAAATCAAAATCCCAAAAGGCGGTAGGGAAATTGATGTACACCTTCTCGAGGCTGCTGTAGGAGGCGTTCATGACTGCGGCTCGAATACGCCGCGGTAGGGGAGGGACAAAGTTGGGGCGCCCCTTTTTCAAGCAGCCCAGGGGAACGGCAACCACCACCTCGTCGAACTCGAAAACGCCATCATCTGTTCTCACAATGACCCTCGCATCCTGGTTTTCAGTTCCCGTGCTTTCAATGGTTGAGACCAGCGTCGAGAGGCGAATATCAGCGTGCTCTACAGCTGTTGCTGCAACTTGTTTGATGATGTGGGCGTGGCTCTCCATGACGTATAGGTTTTCTGTTTCGGCCAAACGGTCGTACAGGTCAGCGAATTTTATCAGACGATATCTTCTGTAGAGGTCGTCTCACCGCCTTCGAGGCACTCCTCGAGCCAGAACCACTTCAGGCTCTGTCGATCCCAGGAATCCCCAATGAAGGATCCCCACATTTCCGCGAGGAGAAGAACCCGGGCCTGTTGATCACGGGGCAAAGATCCATTGGCGAGTTTTTCTTGGAAGAAATCCTTCAGGCTCAGGTTTGGATTAATGCTGAGACAGTTCTCGTTGCTATACTTGAAGGCATCGTCGATGAGAGACCAAACTGTTTCGAGCCCCGACTCTGCGAGGTCCTTGGGCATGCTTGTTCCGTCGGGCTCGAAGACCTGCATCATTTCGCCCACGGCACACAGCGAGGTTTTAGTCTCTTGAGCTATCTTCAAAATCGGATTGTCTTCTGTCCCATGGACCCAATTAGGGCCCCTTAAGTAGCAGCCGGTCAGTCAACGTGAGCTGCCATCGATCAAAGCGCCTTGAAGAACACTTACATGTCCACAACTTGGTCAAGTAGCTTGGCCTGGTATGCCTAGGCGTAACTAAGTTAGCCAAATCTGTCTGCTTTTCCCAGTTCGAGTCTTTTTGATGCCTTACTCGTCCCCCGAGCCTGTCCCGGGCCTCCAGGATCGTTACTCTTGCACCTCCATTGATGAGGACTTCGGCGCACCGCAATCCGGCCAAACCGGCTCCGATTACCCCGACACGAGGCTTGTTGTGCGTCGTACCGAGATCACGGATTGCCGTCCTTGGCTGAAACGACATGAAAAGGTCCCGAGAGTAGCGGACCAGGTCTGACTTCATCCGTGATACGCTTCCATCAGTGATGAAGGTCGCACTTGAATGACTTCTGCCTTCCATTTCTGCGTTGGGAAGTTACGAGAGAGATTTTTGGGTGAGCAGAGCCAGCCTGATTCATACTTTTCCTCGCCCGCTTTATCATCTGTTAAAGAGCGGCACAGAGCCTGGTGTAACACCGAAGCTTGCCGCACACGGCAGAGCATTACACTCTTCACAGCCAACCGCACCAAATGAAACATGTTGCGCAACCCTCCCGGAGTGCGGGATGTGAGCGATCAGTTCTGAGTGGGAGGCAACCCGTCCGCGTGAGGACCCTCAGCTGATCGGCGTGCCTTGTTGGTCCTAGAGAGCTGCACCGCATCGCTTCCCGACTACCTGCCATTGGAGGAGTTTCTTCCCGCTAAGGTTGTGGTTTTTCGTAGTAAGCAGCTGCAAGGCGCCAAGGTCTGACGCTCTGCAAGCGGGCGGCGCCATGTGCCGCTGCTTTGTACCGCTTTCTCGGCTTCCTGGCGTGCGAAATGCGTTTCATACGCACGACTATACAGAAGTCTATGTCATGCTGACAGATAAATGGAAAGCCGAGAAAAAAAGGGATCGCCAGATGAAGGGTATACAGCCGGCATAGCATGTATTAAAGGGCATCAGAGGGGCTTGCAAGACCCGCATTGAGAAGACGGAAACCCACAATGAAAGTTAGACATCTGTCCTGACCGTTGGGTTACCGAAGATGCAAAAGCATCGTAGGTTTCAAGAAATATGCGCTCAGATCTCCCAAGAATGAAATTCCTGGGTGTTGTTTTCTTGGCTGGATGCTATGCCGACGCGGCTAGGTCTTTAATGAGGAACAGAGTTTGTGATCGAAGTGCGCCATTCTATTGAACTTCGTCAAAGGCCCAATCATATGGCTGCAATTATTCTACAAACCTGCTCCAAATTATTCGACTAAGCAGATTAGATCCTCAGCGGTCGTAACCTTCTGACCACTGAGTCGTATAGCCATTCTTGCTGGCCGAGTCCGGGGTCTAACTCATAGAGCTCAGTGGGTAAGGAAGTAGGGAATGCCTTTGGACCTGCAAGACAGGCTTTAACAACGTCCCCAATATCATCTCCCACATGGCCTCTGATTCCTTCATCGAACTCTTCACCGAGAAGAATCTCTTTTACCCTAGCTGTCTCACTAGAACGCGCAATTTGGGACTTGTCAAACCCGATGATGGCATCGATCGGCTCCCAGTATGAAACTTCCACAATGATTATCCCCAGAGAGTAAATATCGTGGTGCTTCTTAAATCCAAACCCATGGGCATCATCCACTGGCCCGCCCTGAACGGCTGGGTGACGGTACAAGTCCTCGCCAACCACGCAGGGTGGAATCTCGGACATAAAGTCAGCATTCGCTGGCCGTGCGTAGTCGAACCCTGAAAGGAAAGGCTTGGAATAGTCCACTTTGCCAGCGGCATCACAGAAAAACAGGATGTTCTGGCTCCTGAGCCCCTTGTGCAGCCAGTTGACTGCGTGTAATCTTTCGAGGGATTCAACAAGAGTTTGGATCAACTTCAAACGGGCACTGAGGCTCGGGGTAGTGTGACTCCCCAAGAGTTGGTGAAGAGTTACTGGTAGAGCAGAAGGGTCCACTCCGTCCGGGTTTTCGAACACAAGTCCTGGCTGTATCTCATTGGCTTCGAGGTCTCGTACAAAGTACCCCAGGCACCTAAGAGCTCTGAACTGTGCGGTGTATTCGCTCTCCCTCAGAAGTTGCACGAGAGCTTCGAATCGACCGAGGACAAGAGAGTCTGGCATCCACATTTTTGTGTGTCGTTGACGAGGTTCAACGTTTTTCCATTCAATCCAGACCCGTCTCCAAGGTTCGAGAGAAGGCTTGAACCATGCTGAGGTTCTCTGCAGCGCACCAGGCCTTCCCTCTTGAATAACTTGTATGTCGCTTCTTGAGAGCCTCATTGGGCGCATTCTAGCCTGCGTGTCTTTGATTCCGAGCTCGTGTCGCAGATTATCAGTCAGCTTTCCATACTCGATTGCTGACATCAATGCTTTGACTTGGGCGAGATTCGAGAGTTGTGAACAATTGGAAGAATTGATTGCTGGGATAGATAACTTCGAGGAGTATGCAGCTGAAGATTGCGACGTCGAATTCTGGTTGTATGGCTTCACCAGGTCCAGGGTCTCTGATGGTTTCGTTCCTCCACCACTCAGGGCGAAACCAGCTTTGACAATCTCCCGAAGATCCTCAAGCTTGTCGTTGAGTTGTAGGATGTGGTAGTTTGTCTGTGTCTGCTGCGTGCTCAGCGCTTGCAGTTGCTGATTACTTAAAATTTCGCAAAGATAGTCGTTAAAGCCTGCTAATTTCCCCAAGATGTCTTCAATAGCTGACTTGTCGGACAGAGTCCATCGCAACCTAGCGGGGTATTTCGTAGTACTTTGGATAAACTTGAGTGATTTCTTTAACAACAATCTCCTATCGGGAAACCGAAGTCGCAACGAAGCCACTTTCTCGTCTTCGTCTTGGGTGTGAGCGTCTGCGTAGGTTTCTGCCACTGTGGTCTCTTCGAACAGGAAAGGGCGGGCAAGTGGCCGAAGTCGGTCATCGAGTCTTCCGAATCTGAACAGTAGCCGATACTGTTCATCAAGTACTTGTAGTATCACCTGCCTAGTCGCTTGGGTAACTGAGAGTGTAGAGTCGTCTTCACTCAAATCCACAATGCTGGCCCAGTCGAGAAGCCGGCATTGCTCAGTTTTGAACCGTATGCGGTAATATTGATGGTTTTCCTCCAAACCACGAGCCTCGGACAAGAGTTGGTAGCCTGAAGTCAATCAGTACTATTTTCTTCGTACAGCGGCTATCACAAACCTTTGATACAACCCGCGAACACCTGAAACAGGAGTGAGACAGAGCCTATGCCTAGTCCTACTGCCTCCATTTTAAACAGGAAATGCTGTTTATCATACTAATTTGGCTGGGTATTCAGAGCACTTGGGAGTGAAATCTTGCCAGGAAAAGAATGTCAAAATGAAGAAAACCTCTTAAGTAGGTACGGTACCTCGCTGTGGTTTTTGCCAAGACCATGCAAGGCGGACTGGCGCCAATATGCGGCTTCGAGGTTGACAGAGTTAGGGCTGATCTGGCCGCCAGCCACCAGCCCAGCAAATGATATGTCCAGCACTGCCACAGCTCCCACTCTTGAGGATGCATGCAGCTTGGCAAGGCGTTTTGAATGATGCCGATTTCAAGGCGGGCCTTCTTGAGCAGGCTGTCAGGAATTGTCACCCACACCCTCTTCAACACGGATACGCTTACCACACCGCTTCCATCATTGGATTTCTGATAGGTAGACTTGCAACATTTGCCACAAGCTATTGTCCCAAATCAGCCTTTGAATTATTTCATTGGAACCAGGGGGATCAAGAACGGTAGAACCCGGACAAACGTCTCTCACATGTACTAAGTTTGGAAGATATGCCTGGCAGCAATGTACATATCAATCAGACGACCAGCACAGCCCAGGCAATTGAGTTTTCAAATTTGACTCATCGACGGTCGCATGTTGTGCGAACCGTTGACGCTACCAAAAGTAGACTAATTCGGACAAAAGAGGCGTTGGCGCTATCCCAGGCAGGCAGCAAGTCCGACAGCATCCTTGGGTAAGCAAAATCCAAGAACAGCTACCCAAGAGGCGAAGCCTGGGTTGCCTCACGGCAGCCTTGCCTCGGGGCTATGACGCCGCGATATGAGCTGCCAACTTTCATATTCTTTGGAGACAACCTGACCGTGAAGGAAGGGGCTGAGAGTGAGTGCTTTTCGTTTGCTTTTTGTGGGCACGCATGTATGCAAATATTAGCTTCCCAGAACATCGCCTTGCGTTCACGTACCCCTATTGTCATAGACCCAATAATACACGCACTGAACTTCGTTGTCTTAACACCGTTGCAACCCTCTATCAACTACTTGACGCAAGTCTGTTTTTGACCATTATGAGCAATTATCAAAGTCCGTATTACGACACCTTGCGAGGCGATGAGGCCGAGACAGACCTCGATTCTCGACAGGCTGTGCAGAAAAATAAGATGCCGCCAACGGCTAGAAAGCGGGCTGACAAGACGATGAAGAAATCTCGTTTACCAGAGAGTCTTTTCCGAAAGGCTCTGGAACAACAGTGCGGACTGCCAACACCGAATGACCCTCATGCCCACAAACGGTTTCTGCGGGACGCGGTGTTTCCCGTCGTTTCTCAGTTGCTCGATGAACACGGAAAGCACCACTGGAGTCTCAGCCCTCGAACGTTTTCCATCCTCTGGGTTCTCAATATTCCGGATAAGATGGACTCGTTTGTCACGGAGGGAAGAACGGACAGGTTTCTTCCTTACAGCGAGGCAAACCTTCCAGACTGCATCCGAGGCAGCCTCAGGGCCCAGTTCATCAAGCTGCAAGGTCTCGTACGTTATCACCGGGAAGACATCTCAGATCTCGAAGAGAGCGGCAAGCACATCCACCTCCGCGGCAATGCTGATGCCTATTTCCACTCGAGCCAGATACTCGGTCGCGGAAGGTTTGCGATAGTGGACAAAGTCCGCAGCTGGCGAACGACAAAGCTTTATGCGAGAAAGCAGATACACAGAGGGGAGTCTATGCTCGATGACAAATTCCAGCTTGCAGCCTTTGAGAGGGAATTAAGTTCCCTCAAAGCTCTGTCACACCGCCACATTGTCAAGTTAGTCGGCTCCTACACAGACCCCGCCCACTTGGGACTCATTATGAGTCCCATCGCCGACACCGATCTCCTCGACTACTTGCGGTCCTGCGAGAACAATTTGAATACCCGACGTATCATCCGAAGCTTCTTTGGGTGTCTTGCGACAGCACTCGCTTACATTCACTCCAAGAACGTTCGGCACAAGGACATCAAACCAAACAACATCCTCATCAAAGGTGAAAAGGTGTTTCTCGCGGACTTCGGCACTTCAAGAATGTGCCTCGACGGCAACATGACAACAAACGGCGTATCAAAAGAGGGCACGCTTCGATACTGGGCCCCAGAGGTCGGCGACCATGCGGTACGCACAAGCAAATGAATACACTGAGCTTCTTGGGAAAACATGTGCTAATGGCGTGTCGCAGAATCGAAACAGATCCAGCGACGTCTGGTCTCTGGGGTGCGTCTTCCTTGAGATGGCCACGACTTTATTCGGGCGGACTCAGGACCAAATGCATGCTTTCTACGGGAGCAACGGATCTGAAAACCGGATACGAATCAGTCTCAACAACACAGCGACTGAGAAATGGATAAAAGACTTGCGAAAATCAGCCACTTTCGACTCAAGCGTGCTCGACTGGACGTCCTGGATGTTGCAGGTGGACCCTGATGATCGACCAACTGCTGCTCAACTTCGAGGAAAGATTCTGGACGTTGAGTCGGATCTAGATTACATCTGTCACGAGTGCACATTGGTAAATGGCATGTGCGATTCAGAACCACCAGCGCCTGGCTTACAGAATGCAGAGCCTCCAGTGCTCGATGATGATGATGATGATAATGATGTCGTAAGCAAGGTCCAGGACTCGACCACGGATTCGGAGAACACAAACCAGATAATGCCTGAGTTGGAGTTCAAAGATCAGAGCCAGTTGTCAGCACGGTTGACAGCTGAGCCAACGCGAGAAAAAGGAAGCGCAGCAACAGCAAATGGGGAGATGGCAAGAAACAAAAGTGAGCGATCACCAGAGAGCGGGAAAGCTTCAAAAACGGAGCAGATAGCCAAATCCCGAAGGGTCAGATTTCAAGACGCTGGAAATATACCGGACCACTCGAGCATCGATTACTCGATGACACCTATTCACGAAGACTTTGTTCGCTTCAGAGGACTTCCGACAGACCGCCGACCGGAGCCAACAGACCATGCGGATGAATCAACCATTGACGATGACAAACTCCCTGACGATGCGGAGTTCGTCATACCCGAACCAGTCAAACCACCTCCTTTTCGGCACCGTGACTGCTTACCTTTGCCAGCGGCTTCGCTTGTACCTTCATACATACTAGCTGGTACAAATCACTTTTCAAGGGATGAGGTGCAGAACTCAAACTTCGATCAAAGCGCAACAACCAACATTTTTGTGTACGGGCGACTGATGTTTCCCTTAGTATTGCATCGCATTGCTGTACGATCTCTGCAGGGCGCTTATTCGCCCAAGCTACAACGGCGGATTCTCCCAACATCCCACGACTGGGGAAAGGCAAGCCTCTCGATACAAAGAGCCAGCGAGATAATGACGCCTGCCAGACTGCGAGGGTATGATCGCTGGCGGCCCCAGGACCTCCAATGCGCCGTCGTGCAAAAGTCGACGTATACAAAGGAAATTTTCAGCAAACCGCGACTGAAACATATCCAGAAACACGATGCTTCGGGCAAAGTCATGGGATTTCTCATTGTCGGCATTAAGACCGAGGCACTGCACTACCTCGATCTCCTCCTCACTGTCGACGAGAGAAGCATGGAGAAGGTGGCACTTCGATCAAAAGGAGAAGAGGACGTTCGGAAAAACAACATCATTTCATCACCTCTGAAAAGGAAATCCGTCAATGTCGACGTGGAGCTAAATGATGGAAACATCTTACAGGTTGCGGCTTCTACTTACGTTTGGAACTGCGGTACAGCAGATCTCGGTCAACCCTGGAACGAAGACGAGTTTCTCCGCGGGCCCCAATTCCAGAGGCTCGTCAACGGCAACAAGTGGAAGGAAGAAGAGCAGGCTTTGGCGACAATCATGCAGATATCATTTGCCCTTGCCGGGGATTACATCTGCAGCGCTGTTCTCACCGGAAACATGGCCGATCTTGAGGCAATGTTGAAGGAAGGGTGGGATCCCGACGCTCCCTGCAGGTATTACGGCAACGTTTTACAGGCCGCAGTTGTCACAGGCAACGAAGAGATGGTGGACCTCTTGCTCGATTACGGTGCTGTTGTCAGCCGAGATGATGGAAGATACGGCTCAGTCCTCATCGCCGCCGCCTTTGCCTCGCGAAAGGCTATCAGCCGGAAACTACTTCGCAAAGGGGCTGGCGTCTTTGCGACGCATCCAGTTCATGGTAGCGCACTCTACCAGGCCGTCGGGCATTCAGATTACGCCATTGCAGAGATGCTGTTGGAGCACGCAGCCTGGCTCACCGAAGACTGGGACGAGATCCGTGACTTGGCAAATGAGATTGGTGACAGTGAGATACAAAGTCTTCTTCGACAGTACGATGTCCGGGAGATGCATAAGAAGTCAATCCCAGACCAACCTCGATCGGGATCCCCCAAAGCGGTTGAGATTGCCCCCGGTAACTCGAGTTCCCAAATTTTGAGGGCCGTGGTACGGAAGGCAATCGCAGTGCACACGAAGTCCGGCAACTGGAAAGGTCGAAAAGGGGTTGCTGTAACTGTCGCAGCCCTCAATGCCGGGATGTCGACCAACATTCTTTCCCTGATGAGATACGCTGTTGGTCCGTTTAATGCTCTGATTGCCGAGATACGTCGCAGGGATGAGTTGCAGGAACAAACCAACATCGGGGGTCTAGACGGATTCAGGATCCAGGAAGAACAAGGCAGGACCTGTGACAAGACACAAGAAAACTTCATCACCGACAGCATCGTCAAACAGCTTATGGGGCATTAGCACGACGAGACTAGTGTAGGGTGGAGACTTTGGTGTTGTCTAGTAGAAGCTCGAGCGGAAATAACTAGAGAATAATGGAACATGGTCTCATTTTAATTTTACCAATCCAGACAGAATCCGAGATTCCTACGGCTTGAATGCTGTCATGATTGTCATGCTAGGCCGCTTTTCTGTCTTTCCGATCTGCGGGATGTCTATTTCGTAAAGTCCAACGGCGCCGCCAAAAAGGCTCGGATGCTAGCCTACGGCTGTTGGGAATTCCACTATATGATGCTGTTCTAAGTGGAATGATGAAGGAGATGTTAAATACTAAAACCTTAGAATTCCAGAGCCGCCCTCTGAGTATATTAGTGATTGCTGACAGTTCTTTCCACTACTGTCTACATTTCTCAAGGCTTGCCGGGACGTACGCGCGTAGAATCGGCGATGGATCGTTTAGCGGAGAATGGACCAGTGAGATACAGGGATTGAGCTCCATCACCGTCTCTTGCACACAAGTTTGCAAACCAGGGGTACAAAGCTTCAAACTTCTCAAAACCTATGCTTCTCCTCCATTGTTGGAAGGCCACGGGAAATCCAAGGACGAATAGAAGGCCGGGAAGAGTCCAGAACGAGACGTATCATGAATGACAGGCAAGAAGAAAGCTTGAACCTCGGTGTCCGCGATGAGCAGAGTCATCTCGGTAACAGAGATTGCAGTAGTAGATAACAAACTTAATCGGTTTCGGCGGCGCAAACAACATTGTGGTGTTCTCCAAGACAAGGACGGTTTCTTGTTGAGGTTACAATTACTGGCAAAGGTATTGCGGAGAAATCAAGACGCAAACGCTCCGCCAATGGCATTATCGGAACCAGCTTTCGAGGACCCTGAATGATGTCGCCAGGGTAGGCAGTTGGCTGCACGAGCGCGTCATCGTTGTCTCCTGCATCCACACAAATGTTGTGAATGCTATTCTAGTCGCAGCTGGTCCCTCTCCCGCGCCTCCATAGGCAGATGGTGTTGGTCGAAGATACCGACGAAGGGTTCCGGCACATTAGATGCTCTGGACACGTCAGCCAATACCATCGACTGGGGCCCCTAGCATCAAGGCCGTCTGCTAAGAAGTTCTGCATCCAGAAGACCCCCTTCCGTCAGGATAGACACTACTGCTGCGTGGAGGACGCCACAGACGAGAGCCACGCCACAGTGGCGCATCTCTCAGGACTGGCGCGCCATTTAAACCTGTATTTGCCGGGGTAACGTAACCGTGTGGCGCGTGCTCTGGTGGCGCCCCTCCTAAATGACGACTGCCAATGGACGGTTATCACGCCGGTGGAGAGGCCGTTTCCCTGTTTTCCAGGGCGACCATCATCGGATCCGTGTGCCGGAGCGCCAAAGACCAGAGACAAGCTTCTACTAATTACTATGGTACTTCGGGAGCGGAAGCTCATCAATCACATATCCCCGCAATTCACGTCATGAATCCCTCCCTCGCCGTCATGAAGGTGCTTCTCGACCCCAAGCTCGATCTTGGGCTTTGATTTTCAGCCAACGAGAACTCCACATGAGCTCATAGCAACACAATTCGGAGTTCAGACATGGCCGGCTGATGCTCTGGCTGCCGCGAGAAGTCGGGCTGGGGCTGCTTGGAGACTGTGACATCACGTCGAATTTTGGATCAGAATGGAGGAACTGCGTTCTGGGCAAAGAGTATTTGATGCTCGAGATCCCTCAGTTTAGCATGAACAGAATATCAGACCACAACACAGTTTAATACCAACATCAGACAACAAGCATTTTTGATACCCCGACAAACGATCATCACATTAACCATTCGATACCCAACTTCACATACTCAAACACAGAATCATTCAAATCAGCAATCATGGGTTTGGGAACAAAGATTAAGAACGCGCTCCACAGCGACGACCACCTTCAGGATTCACACGAGGGCCAGCAAGCTCCCGGAGCGTTCCCTTCGGACACCACAACCACCGCAAACACGAAGCACAACACCACGGGCACCACCGGTACCCACACCGGTAGCCATACCATCGGCGGGTACTCGGGAGGCACCGCTGGCACTACCGGTACCACCGGCACGCATACCGGCGCCCACACTACCAGCAGCAACACCACCACGGGTTACGATGACCGCGATGGCGTCCACGGCCCCCACGGCAAGAGGACGTTGAACAAGGCAGACCCGCGCGTCGACTCCGACCGCGACCACCGTGGCGCCCCCAGCTCAGGCTTGACTGGTAACAACACTACGCATGGCCGCACGACCGGCTCTGGTCTGACCGGTAACAACCTCACGCACGGCACTACTACTGGCTCCGGCTTGACCGGCAGCAACAACCCCTACTCCACCAACACTACTACTGGTTATGATGACCCTGACGGTGTCCACGGTCCTCACGGCGGCCGCGTATCGAACAAGGTGGACCCGCGTGTTGATTCTGACCGCGACCACCGCGGCGCACCTGGCTCCGGTCTGACCGGCAGCAACACCTACGGCACTAGCACCGGCCCCGGCCACACAGGAGGTCTCACCGGTAACTCCCGCAGCGGACACACGGGAGACATCGCCGGCAACCGCACCACTGGTTACGATGATCCCGATGGTGTTCACGGCCCTCACAGTGGACGCGCGGCCAACAAGGTTGACCCCCGCGTTGACTCCGACCGCGATCACCGAGGTGCCCCTGGCGCTGGTATGACCGGCACTCACCGTACTACCGACTCCGGCGTCGACCTCGGCCACGGTCCCGGGCACAACAAGCCTTACGCCGGCGAGAAGCTTCGCGAAATGGAGCGCGGTAACGTCCAGGACCCTTACTGGGGCGATGTCGATCGAGACGGTCGCAGTGTCACCGGCACCCACGGCACGACGGGTGCGCTCAACAAGGATTTGCCTCTGCGCCCGAACGAGTCCGGCATTGGCCGGGGAGGTCCTCAGGCCGTGGGTGGTGGCACCTACAACGCCGCCAGCACCCACCATGACGACCCTGCCTCCAACATTGACCGTTCCATGGAGGGCCGTGACTTTACCCACCCTCACACCAGCGGCAACGTTGGTGTTGGCGGTGCCGGCAGCGACCCCTACAGCGGCGTACACAGCGCTGCTCACAACCCTCAGGCAGCTCTCGCCGGTGGCAACACCAGCGACCCCTACGACACTCGCATGAGAGATAGGGACATGGGCCGTGAGCGTACCGGCACGGTGCCGCTGGCGCTGGAATCGGTGCTGGTGTCGGCGCCGGTGCCGCCATGGCTGCCGGCCAGGCTGCTCACAGGCACCACCGCGATGATATGCACGAGGCTGGTTACGGATCGGGCAACACCGGCTCTGGTGGCCTCACCGGCTCCCGCGGCGTCTCAGACACCCGCGGTGGTGTCGGCAGCGGCATTGGCAGCGGTGTTGGCAGCGGTGTTGGCGGCATCGACGACAACTCCCGCTCCAGCATCACAGGTAACGAGCCTGGTGTTCCCAGGACGAGCATGCTGGACCCCTACGAGACTCCCACCACGTCGGGTGTCCACGGAAATGTTGCCGGCGTTAAAGGCGGTCACTACGGAGGACGCGACGGATCCCCCCCATTTAACCAAGGTATGCAAACCTCCAATGTCCCTGGCACCACCGGCCTGGGATCCAGTAACATGGGCCCTGACCATTATGGCCCAGGACATGAAGGAGCCAAAGTCTTCCACACCTGCACCCGCTGTGGCGAGGACAACGACATCAGCAGGTACTTCAAGAAGGATGCGGTTTACCGCATGGGTTAATGGATGATTGATGGAAAGCGGGTATTGCATAACTGTATTCACAGTTAGCCATAATGATCATGATAGATAATGAAATCATCTCACTGCACGAACAAATCTAATTGAATGATTACCGCGCATGGTTAAGATCTACCTTCAGTGGCCCTTGCGAAAATATCGCAGGCCATCTCAGCCTTTTGGTTGAATTTGTTCACATTTATCACCTGAACCAAAGTGAATCCTCCGTACGTCCGCTCGGTTGCTATCGTACGGACCTTGCCAGCAATGTTTCGCAGGAAATACTATGTTTGCGTTATAGATGCTTTAACCAGACCAGACCTTTTCACCAGAGCTTTTTCCATCTCATCTTCATATCCCGGTCTGGCGGAACTGCTCCAGCTCCAACGTACGCCTTGTCATTCATAGGTAGTCCGTCTGAACGCGATCCATCCATATTCACCCATTCCTCAAACTCGATATCGAAACGAGATACAATCATTGCAATAGCCAGCATAATCTCCTGCTTGGCAAAGAAGCGCCCCGGACACATTGAAACGCCACCGCCTGAGAGTTAAGTTAGTGCTGAAAACAGTAGTTCAACCTCGGGACTCACCGTATGGGAAGAAGTCGCTGGGTCTCCCGGTCATGGAGAATTGCTTGATTTTCTTTACCTGACCTCTCTCGTTTTCCGCCTCAACAAATTTGATGTGACGTTCTGCCCAAAACTCCGACGCAGGATGGCCCTCGACACCCCAGACCGATTCGTCGAGATGTCCAATCTGTGTTGGAGCTTGCACCAGAGACCCTTTGCTCAGATGGTATCCGTCGAGCTCCATTGGTTCCATCACTTCACGTGTGATATTGATAGACACATGCATTCGCAAGGTCTCGACGTAAATGGACTGCAGCAGCGGCAGAGCCACAAGCTTTGGCACGTCGAATGTAAGCTTGCCGGTTTTGGAATCCGTAATAAGCGCTTCCCGAATCTCTTCACGGACTGCTTTGAAAAGTGATGGGTCCTTGACTACCTCCATGACTGCCCATGTCGTCTGTGGAATCGAGTTCGAGTTGATCCTGGACATCATGTCAGCACACGTGTCACCAAACACAACAGCTCCTCCACGTTCGGGCTGATGGACGAACCCAGTAATGTTTCCAATGTACATTCCGGCCCGTGACTGCATCGAGAATCCCATATCCTTCCAGTACTTCGAGTGTTCGCGCTGAAGCCTCGAGCCGAAGATCGGCTCCCAGTCAGCATCCGCGTCCGGGCCATTCCAGTCAAATGTCGACCAGGCGTTCGTCAAAAACTTTTCCATCATAACGAGAGTCTTTTTCTGAATTTCCTTTGGTTTTGGATTGTACCACGACGGTAATCCGTACATGAGCTGCATCGCAATGGTGTCGAACTCCCAGAAGGTGTCCACGAATTCCGGATGATCGTCAATCAGTTTTCTTCCTGCGAGCGATATCGTAGCTGCTTCGGCCATCTCTTGTTTCAAGTACTTGAACAATTCCACCGACTTCCACTCGCCTAGCGGTTGCTGGTCGAGCCTGTCGCCGAAAAAGCTCATGAACGACTGCCCCAGTCGAGCCGTCGCCTCTGCACGGAAAAGATGCTCGTTGAAGACGTGATGCAAGCCAACCCAGTATCTCTGGTGCCCAGGCATACTCTCCGTCCCCGGCGCCGGCGTTGCTAGGCGCCCTGACCTGTCATTGTACATCTTTGCGACATCTTCTTCCGTCATACCTTGCACTCTACCATTGACCATGGTGATGAACTTGTCAGAACTGAGGGTGTTGTTGGAACTGTTGCGAAACAGCTTCTGGACATTATGAGAGCCCGCGACCAAATAAACGGTGTCGAGGCCAAGGTTGAATTTGACGATGCTGCTCTTCTTGAGTGCCTGGGTTGCTCTCTCAAGAAATTTGCCGTTGTCGGTGATGTACTGGTACGTATTCGAGACGTACGGGATGAGCCCGGGTAAGCTTGGTGGCTCGTTTGTCTTTTGCCGGAAGACATGACGAAGGAAGACGATACTCAAGACGGGTAAAATCAGCCAAGTGATGGCCGAAAATGTCGTGCTTTGTTCCAACGACTGGAGGAGTCTTTGTGAGGACATGATTGCACCCGAAGCGTTATTCTATCTCTTCGGCAGCCAAAAAAAAAAAAAAGAAAAGCTTCCCGGCTACGATATCGTCGAGCAGTATGATGTTAGGGCAGGGCACAAGCTGTTGCCGGTGAGGGGTAGGAAGAATGGGTGTTGCATCAGGCTGTGTGATGGTTGTGTGATGTTACCGTCCGAAGTCTATCTTGATCCGCGGGGCGCCGGTTGGCCATACTTTGGATGGGGAATGTCGCACTAACCGTAAAAGCGTCCATCATCCCTAGTAGCTTACTCCCCAATGTTGCTTGAAGGCGTCGACGTTTACTCCGCAGTGCACTCAAAGCTAATGTCTAAACGGTGGACCAACGGTTATCGAGATGCGTACGTAGTAGAGAATCAGCGGTGCATGCATGGAGAGCCAGACCTTTTCAATACGGGCCATATTGCTTTGCGGAAGCTCA
>JAIMZG010000320.1:0-17609 GCA_020466075.1 Colletotrichum coccodes | reverse complement strand
GTGGGTCCGTTCTCCTTCATCGCAAAGATCGATACGTCAATGGCAGATGCAACATGCCACTACGAACCTCAAAGTCTTGGCGACATGGCCCCGTTATCTGCGCCCACCGGGGCTCCCCCGCTTTCCCCTCACCTCGTCTACCGAGCTGCCTCATCTGGTTTCGTTGCCAATGTTGATGCCGGCTTAGATGGAACCTTTGATCATCGCCGTGAGGAACCTCACTGTCGCTTGTTATCGGCTTGACCTGCCATGTTGGCGGTATTATCAATCGTATGGTCCTCAATGAGATCAGCCAAGCTACCAGCCATGCCAGGAACAGCCCTTGACCTCGCGTTGGCGAGCCATTCTGCTTTACCCTGGGAGTTACGATGCCACGGCGGAGATGTTTATAAAGTTTAAAAAGACGCTGATGCCCGTTACTTTGCGATTTCCATTATTAGGTCTCAGTGCGGCTCTGTCTTGGTACCTAAGCTTTCTTGGCGATCAACATCATGGTGACAACATCTCGGCTAAGCCTACTCGGCTTGTCCTTGCTTGCGTCGGTTCAGGCGACCAAGTATGGCTACAACCATGTCGCTGTTCGCAAGGACAGTGACATCGTTGCTGCCAGCTTCAAAGACATTGAGGGCGTCGAATTGCTCTCGCCCGCATTCCTTACCCCAGACACGATCCCCGAAGGCTTCTCTGACGGCACAAAGGGCCCGACGGAGGCCGACCTTCTCGGTAAGCTTGGTGGCATCTAATTCAAGTATGATTGCTAATACTGGACAGACTCATTTGTGCAAGACCTGGCCGACAAGAATGACTGGTTAACCTACAACAAGGTCAACTTCACCTCGGAGGAGGGTCGCCCATTCCCCTATCTCCACCTCTCGTCCACCAAATTGACCCGCAGGGTCTCCAACTCGACTGGTAAAGTCCGCGTCTGGGTTCAAGGTGCCGTGCATGGAAACGAGCCTGCCGGCGACCAGTCTCTGCTGGCCTTGCTCGGCGCCCTGGATGCGAACCAGACCTGGACCGCCTCCCTCCTGGAGAAGCTCGACATCGTCATTCTGCCACGCTACAACCCCGATGGCGTGTTCTACTTCCAGCGCACCCTGGCCACCAACTATGATCCGAACCGTGACCACGTGAAGCTCGCCCGGAAGCAGACACGCGACATCAAGACTTTGTTTGGCGAGTTCAACCCGCACGTCGCCATCGATATGCACGAGTATAGCGCCACATCCCGCTACGGAAGCTACTACCACGGCGCCGACGGCCTCTTCTCCGCCGCCAAGAACCTCAACATCCACCCCGACATCCGCACGCTGTCCGAGGAGCTTTTCGCCAAGAACATCGGCTCGTCCATGGAGTCAAGAGGCCTGCGCTGGGAGCCCTACGTGACCGGCTCCACGAGCACTAACCCGGAATTCAAGCCCACGTTCGCCGAGGCTGGCTCGGACGCCAAGATCGGACGCAACGCCATGGGCCTCACGCAATGTGTGACCTTCCTCATCGAGATGCGCGGCATCTTCCTGGCCGACCAAGAATTCCAACGCCGCACCGTCGCTGGTCTTACGATGGCATCTAGCATCCTGCAGACCGCTGCCGACAACGCTGAGAGGGTGTACACGACCATCGAGTCCTCCATCGCCGACTTCAAGTCTTCGGGTTCGGAGATTGTCGTCACCGACTCCTCGCCTCTGGTCCAGCGCTCTTTCACCATGGTCAACATCAACAACGGCACCGTGACGCAGGTACCCATCAACTTCCGCTCCACCACGCCCGTCACCGCGAACATCACCCGAGCTCGCCCGGAGGCTTACCTCATCCCTGTTGCTTGGGCTGATCTAGCCGAGCGTCTGAGAGTTTCCGGCCTAGAGGTGGAGACCCTCGGCGAGCCGTACAAAGGAAACGTCGAGGCCTACAACATCACTTCTGCAGAGTTCGAGACCGGATACTACGAGGGCGTCGTGCGCGCTACTGTCACTACGGCCTCGTTTACGAAGGAAGTCGACTTGCCTGTCGGCAGCTTCCTCGTGAGCACAAATCAGAAGAACGCTGCGCTGGCGTTTGTTGCGCTGGAGCCGGAGAACATTGATTCGTACGCCAGCTTCAACATTGTGCCCGTTGAGAAGGGTGATGAGTATCCGATTTACAGAGTCTTGGCATAAGCCATAGCGGAGCAGAATTAGACAGTCTAATACAAATACATAAACATAGTCGCACATATCATGAAGCCATTAGTACAAGTACCATACGATTACAAACGACCTTACGCACTCACGCGATGCCGCCACTCAATCCGCTCAACATCGTCCCTCCCCGTCATGAACCTCGCCGCATTCGTGAGCAGCGCAGCCAGCACCTCCATCTCCTCCTCGTCCCGTGGCCCGTAGATCATCAGGTACGAATCAGCAACGTGGAATCGGTCCGCAAGCAGCGAGCCCCGGGGCAGCGCGAGGCGGTGGCGCTCGGCCCAGCCCTTAGAGATCGCGAGCTTGGCGTCGGCGGGAGAGAGGTACATGTGAATGGAGAGGTCGCCGTGGTGGTGGCCTATCTCGCCACGGGCCGTGTGGGAAGTGGCGGGAGGGGTGGATGAAGCGAGGACTTGGGGGGCGACGAAGAGGGCTGGGTTGTTGCGTTCATACAGGGAGAGCTTTGATTCCAGCAGGGTTGGGTTCTGGGCTACTGCGTTGGCGAAGAGGTTTCGGATGTACTGTCACTGGTCAGTTCATTGCGGATTCACGATGTCATACAATGCCGTGAGAGCTTTCAGTCCTAATCCGGACGCCCGTGATCTCGACAAGGCACAGCTGAAACGCACCTCTCTCATCCGTTCCGGTGCATGCTGACTCAACTGCCGATGCGGCACGATGCCCCCCAACTCGGCCCTCTCCCCCTTCCTCCGAGGCAACTCGTTGACCTCTTCGTGATACCCCTTGTTGGGGTAATCGTCAGTCCAAGTCGCCGAGGCCTTGGAGAGGGCGAAGGGCCGGATGCCAAGGGTGACGAGGAGCCACCCGCCGAAGTTATGGGGCACCCCGCCAGGACCGAGGGCGATGTACGCGCGATAGTCGCGGACGGCCCAAGCGAGGATGGAGGCGGAGAGGGACGTGAGCACCGTTGTGAGAATTGGTCGGCGGAGGAGGGTTGCTAGCGGGAGAGAGATGTTTTGCGATGGGGACGCCATTGGGGACGGGCTTGTCGTGCGAGGACGGTATGTGGGGTAAGTTTGATATTGCAAACGGAAATGGATGCGATATTGAAAGGAAACTGAGAATGAGTTGGGTTCTATGAGTTGGATGTTGTGAGTGAGGGAAATGGTGGGCTGATTTGGAGGTTGAAGTGGTTGACGTTGAGTCGATCCGGTCGGGGTTGGGGAAGAGCGCGCGGTCGGTCCGGGAAAGTGGGGTTAGTCAGCGATCCTCAGACGGAGCCGGCCGCACGTCCGTGTCGCTGGCGACGCACCCTGCAACGTGCACTGAGCTGCCAAAGAGAGGGTAGACTACGGCCAAAGCCTCACTTGCTGTTAGGAGGCACTCGAGAGTTCTCCGCCAGTTTGAAACTGGCAACTAGTGCTGTCACTAGGGAGAATGTCAGAGCCTTAGGACGGCGGGTCATCCGGTCGCATTTGAACGATGTAAAAGGCTGACGTTAAGTCTATGTTGTTTACAAGCATTCATATCGTCCGGCGAGTTTGGCCAGTCGGCGGTCCTTGAGGGAGCCGATCGCCATTGTGTGTGGGTCCGGTTCGGTGCTCCGCTGTGGTTGAGGTCTGGCAGATCTGAAATGATGATGAATTCGACCATGTCCTTGGTATTCTAGGTTTCCCTTTTTACCTCGCGGTTGAAAAACAACTGAGCGTAACTCGGTCACACTGGTGTTCTCAAGCAGGGTGTTCGTGTCCTCCTCAATCCCATAATCCTATCGGGGAGATAATCTGATAAGGTTAGAGACAACACCGCCTACTCGTCGCGAGAATGGTCTTGTGTTCCGAAGACTGCTTGAAGCCTCAACATTGACAGTAGAACTAGGGAACCCGGTGAAATCGGACTCGAGAGCCTGCTATGCCCTCCCAAAGGCTTGCCACGATGACCACCTGGCAGATGATCAGAAGCCCAATGGCATCCATATGACATACAGGCACAGCTTCCGCACCAGTATCATGCCCTTCAACTCTTCAAGACAAAAGAGGATCTCTATGGACCATCGAATGTATAACAGGCGAGTTTACCAACTGAGAACTCGGTTACACCAAGCAAGATCAAAAAGTTCAGATGCCCCAACACCCAGCTTACCCCTGGCACTCTTAGTATACCTCTAAGCATCATCCCATTACCCTTCATAGGACACAAAAGCTCTCAGGCTGTTGTTCCAGGATGTGGCGGAGCCGCAGCTGCCTTTGTTTCATCTGCATTTCATAACAAGACTCTTGATCAAGGACGCCTTTCGCTGTTCACAATGCCATGTATTATCTTGTTCCCTTGCCCAAAGAACAACAAGGACGCTTCTAGCTGGAACACGTCCCTTTCATGACAGTTCCCATCTCGTCGGAGGCATGGTATAAGACATCGGGTTGTAACAGCGCGATTGAACTGCATCAAACACAGATTAAACAGATAGCTGCACCACAGAACATTTCTTACCGGCTAAGACTAACACGAAGTATAACCAAACATCACAAAATGTTCTCACCCAAAACCACCCCCTCTCCGGCGCTCACCACATCCATCAACCCCAAGATGGACTCTATAAGGCGCCGCCTCAGCCGTAGCAAAGCTAACACGGTGGCGTTCAAGGCCTTTCCCCCGCGAGAACCCCTAACCGACCGCATATCCCGTCGCCTAAACACCGCCATTACCTCCCTCATCGGAACGGACCTCAACCTCCCGGACCGCATTCGGCCGCCGGGCCTCCTGTCCACGGACACAACGATCATCGGCCAGACCTCATACTCGATGGAGGCGTTTCAGAAGTCCCGCGACAAATACGTCATCTGGACGCGGCTGCCCGACGGCGAGTACGCCGCCGACTGGAACGGAGGCAATGTGCCCACCGAAGACGACGTTCGCCGCATGCTGGCCTGGTACAGCATCTACCGCGTCTACGACTTCCCCGACGTCGATCATGTGTCGCTCATGAGCCGCGGGCGGACAAACTACTTCTTCCTCGTCGAGTTCGTGCCCAACTCACGGCCCGGGAAGCTACCACAAAAGGTCGTGCTGCGCTTCTCCCTGCCCGTGTGCCCGCACGAGAAACTTGAGAGCGAGGTCGCGACAATGGTGTGGGCGGCACAGGTCTCCCCCCAGGTGATTCCCAAGGTGTTGCTGTTCGACTCGTACCCCCAGAACTCGCTAGGGCTCGAGTGGATGATGATTGAACCAGTCGTCGGATTTTCCTTCCAAGAGTATATGCTCCAGGGGTCAACGGACACAGGACTGGAGGGGTTCGCGTTTCTCTCAGAGACGCCCCCGTTGAGTGATACGGAATATATAAATGTCGGCAAGGAGCTTCACGACTTCATGGCAAAGATCAAGATAACCGCTTCCGGCGTCCCCAAGGACAACACTTTAATCGGTAGCTTGCGGATAGACTGGGAAACGAAAAAGTTCTTTACGGGTCCTGTCATATCTCCTCACTTTTATAGTGCTGACAGACTATGGCGCAAGCCACATTTTGGGCCGTATTCGTCAGTTGAGAGCTATCTGAACGATTACGTGTCCATTTGGAAGGACGAATACAAAGACGACCAGTGGGTACAGCGAGGGCTTGACGATCTGGATATTGTGATTGAAAGAATGTCGAAGCGTCTCGTGGCGTTGCCCAGTGAGAAGTGGTCTCTGCCAACCAACGGTGGTCGGATGAACGGCTGGCCCGTAACGATATCTCACCCAGATCCGCGACCTGACAACATCCTTGCTGACGGGGACGGTAAGTTGATCGCCATCATGGGATGGGAAAATGCGACGCTTATGCCGATACCGTTGCGCACTGCCCTTACAAAGTTAGACCAGGTCTTCCAGCTCTTTGGGTGTGAGTTTATTATCGATCCCATGCAGGTAGACCTAGAGTATGCGTTGCCACCCAAAAAGGAGCTTCTGGACAGGATCTGGTCTTGCGACTGGCGAGGGAAGGATGCGTCCATAATCCTAGAACCGGTGATGGAGTGCAAATCGGGCAGAGAAGCCGCGTTTCGAGCGTTAATGGAAGTGTGCGAGAAATTGCCTCTACGGAGAGACGGGGAACGAAGATGGCTCGACGACGCCGTTTTGGCCATGATGGACCAACACGGTAAGAATCTTGAGCAAATGTAGATGTCTGAAAAACCACCGAACCATTTACCATTGCCTGACTCAGTCACTTCTTCAGATTGGCGACTGACATGTTTTTCTGCCGCGCCATGACAAGTCAGCCAGGAAAATGGAGACCATGCTGTGAGAGCAAATGTCGGGAGACAGCCGTCAGGAGAGGTTGCTCCGGAGACATCCCTAATCGAAAGACACAAAGCTTGGCTAGGGATTTTGGGACCTTCAGGGTGCGGGCCAGCCCTTCTTCAACCGCGTGGTCGAAAATGGAGACATTTTCATGGATGGGACGAAACGGAGGGATGGGATGGGAAATTCGGGACCCATCAGACGGCATTATCTAAATTATCTAACGGTGCCATTTGCTGGCCTGCTCCTGAGCAATGCGAACATGTGTGGCAGGAAACGCAATCGGGTCGTCGAGCAAAGAAGGGCTCAACAGGTTGAGAGGGAGATTGCAGCCTCATTGAAACGATTTGATGGTTTGGTGATGCAGTGGCTTGCTGTAACACAGAGAATGGCGTCACAGGAAGCTGAGATAACCGTGAGGTGCATCGCGCTGATGACTGGGCCTTGACGTCATGGATCGCACTGTGGTGGTTTTGTGGACCGGTGGTATGTCTTTTGCTGACGATCGCGATCCGAGGCGCCAGTCCATGCAGTGACAAGTGTGTTCGCACCAACCCGAGAAGAATAGGTCGGGTGGGATGAGCGCAGAGGCAGGAGGAAAGAAGGAATCAGATCTGTGTGAAAATCGGATGGGCAGCTAGACAAGCATTGTGGGAACTCAGAGACTTGGACACGTCTAGACTAGGCGATTACGTGTCAGTCGCGTAGCGGCACCCACTTTGTGACGAATTGGAATCAATTGACAGCAATGAAGTGACAAAAGGGGATGTGATCGTTCCTTCCGAGGGCCCTGCACGGCTGTGATGCCGCTGCCAATGTACAAAGGGCTGCCAATGCAGAATGTAGGGTGCCATGGGTTGGTTGGATGCGGCGCTTGTTAGGTCCTTGCATCAGTTTCTTCCCAATGCCGTGATGATTTCGGGCCGGTGGAGGGCTGGTCGACGAGAGACAGGTCGATCCGGCCGATGGGAGGGTATTAAGGGTGCTCGTTTCGTGGCCGAGGTTGTGCGTGGTCAAGGGGCTGAGGGAAGTCAAAGAAAAAGACGACGTTTATTAAGGCTTTGCATACATTTGAATGGCAAAACGGTGACATGGGGAATGCTGAGGGAATAACCCAAAGCCATCGTGAGACGTTGGGAAATTCATTCAAAAATAAAACACGAAAGCTGGCGGGAAAAGAGAGACATGTCTCTCGGTCTCTCTCGCTGGGACCTGCCTCTCTCTGTTGGTTTGTCAATGTTAGGAAATTTTGGGAAGGAGGGATGAGGACGGGAGGGCCCAGAACCGAGTGGGTCTCCGCGTACCTTCCGCGTAGATTGTAGCAAGGGACCTAACCTACCTTGGATAGCACAGCACTTGTCGCGTGCTTCAAGTCCGCGCCAACGTCGACATGACGACATGTGCTAAACACACGGTGGAGGATGCAACTTGTAGAAAGTTGCAATGATGTCGAAACATCGCAATGCCATATGCCTTTGTACCTATGTGGTCGTTTCTTACCATTCATCTCAATCTAGTAGTTGGCACACTGTCGGAGACCTGGCAAATCAATGATGCAGAAATCAACAGGGCCGTCCAGCATCCACACCACCTCTCCCTACATCCCGTCACATCCTGGCACATATTGCCAACTCGTCCAAACATGTTACTGTGTAAAACCTAATTGAAGAAGGCAGCCAGCAATCCGGCCTGGTGATTCGCAATGAAACTTTCCAGCATCAATCAGGATTTTGCGTGGTGCAAGTTGAGATGAGTCGGAGTGCTAGCTCCGAGATCGGCCATGTTTCGTAGCATCTTCGCCCAATGACCACGACGGCTATCGTATGGAACAACTGTTGTGAAGTACACTGGGACGAGTCTCGTCAACTTGGGAAATCTATCTGTCGCTGAGAAACCAGACAGCACCTGGTACGACACTCTGCTGGCTGATCGAATATCCGTGATGTGACTGAGATGCCATCAAGGGGGAGGCTGGGAAACGGTTGTCTGAGAAGCAACCGCCCGAGCGTAACATGTACATCGGCCCATGTTCAAACAATAAGAATCGCCGGCGTTGGTGATACGAGTTGGCAGGAGTCCAGACCTCTGTTCTCGATCTCTGCCACGTTAAGGCTCGATGCGTCAATGTTGAGAAGTGTCTTGCAATTCGTACAGGGTGCACGTTGGACGATGCTCGCTGTGCGCTGCGATGGGCAAGCAGGTGCTAGGGAATGGGCAGCGGGACCGCTAGCGAAGTGGGTGCGAATTTCGCAGGCCACTAGTTCGAAAGGGGGCGTGCTGGGGGTACGAAAGCCAGTGCACTGCTAGCCGGGACTTTAAGTGTCGTTTCGCGCTCCAATGTCGACCGTCCAAGCGAAGCGAAGCAAACCAGGGGCTCGACTTCTGAAGCGAGCAAGGAAGAAAGACAAGTTCAGCTGTATTAGCCCTGCTTCTTCATTGGCCCGAGGTTGTATGCTGTGTGTGGTGAGTTGGTCTGAAGTCTCCTTGGCTGAAGGCGCGGGCAGGTACCACTCCCAGCGCGGCAGAAGGTAGGTACCTGCTTGCCAAATTGGCCGATGACGTAGTCCATCAAATTCCTGCCCCCTTTCTTCACGTCACCATCACCAAGTTCCACGGCCACGGCCAGGGCCAGGGAAAAAATAACACCGGCAAGGGAAGGAACGACGGCAAAGGACCAAGCTCCGGTGCGCCTGCCTGGTCCCCTACCTGCTGCTAAACGAACGCTTGCCACGCGCACCTGTTGCTCCCTCCCACTCGCTGGGCTAGTTTCATTCTGACGCATCTCTTTTCTTCTCGTCTGGGCACACGGCGAGCAAGGAGGTATAAACACCAGCTCGCAGTCAGCGCCCCCATCTGGTAGCCTCCCTTCCTTTTGACTCTTTCCTCCCATCGATACGATACCTTTTCCAATTTTTTCCTCTTTCAACAGGAACCTCATCTCGGCGATTCTCATTATACCCAATTCCTCTGTGATACCCCCAAGACCACGACGCTTCCCTTTTTTGTCTTGTACAACAAAAGTACCAATAATCCCTCCTCACCTCGAATCACGACCACAAACCCAAACAGAATTCACCAAATAGTCTCATTCTGATAGCTACAATACCTCACCATGTCAGCAAACGTCAACAAGCCGACAGACTTGAAGCAGAAGGAGGCCGACGTCAATCGCAAGCTTCAGCTCTATGGCATTGTCTCCGCTTTCCAGGCTGGCAAGGTTCCATCGGTAAGTCAATGCCGGCATGGCGGCAAGGCCCATGCGGGCCTTCGCTGCGCTGATCCCTGACCCGCAACCCTACATCATTGCATGATGCTGACGTGACCCCCCAACAGAACGACCAAATCGATGTCGCCCTTAACAGCTTCCTGGCCTCCAAGGCCCTGTCCAGCCCTCCCGAGAAGCTCTCCCCAGAGGGGAGAGCGCTTGTTGCCGATGCGCGCGACGTAGTCATTCAAGCAAAGAACCTATTGTTGTCCAAGAACCAGGGTAACCTGCTCCAGGACTTTATCTGGCAAACTGAGCAGTTTGACCCCAAGGCGGTTCAGGTCCCCGGAGCTCCCATCAACAAGGAGGTAGCGCAGCAGCATGGTGATAAGGCATTGGAGGGGCTCCGCACTCTCGGAACCCTGATCATCACGAACGGCCAGTTCCGCAAGCTCCGTAAGTCATCGTCTCCGCGCCTTCGCTAGAACTCGGCCTAATACATACACCTACAGTCAAGGATGCTACTGTTCTTCTCCGCGATATGGCAGGCGATGCCGCTACCAACGCCGCCCAGCGTGTCCGCCCCTCAGGCGATGCTCTACAGGACATTGACCGTCCCGCTGAGGACAACACGTGGCATGATGCTCCCGACTTCTCCAAGCAGAACTTCAAGAAGCAGGCTCAAGGTGTCTACAAGGGTTCTCCCGCTGCTGATGCTCGGGAAGTCGCCAACGCTGGCACCCAGGCTGCTCACCCCGACGGTGCGCAGAATCCTCAGGACTTGGCTGCGACTGCCGCACGTGATCAGCAGCAGGGTACCAACTCTGGCGTTAATGCTCAGGGCGGCATCAACGCTGCCCGCAATGTTCTCGAAAAGAAGTACAACGAGAATGTTGATGACGAGACGAAGGAGCAGGCGCGCCAGCGCAAGGAGGAGTACCGCCGCCGCACCAAGGATTACTTTAACAAGAAGATGCCTCAGGAGCGCAAGGACCAGACCATTTGGCGCTTGAAGAAGATGGTGCTTGAGTGCCAGCAGCATCCCGACTACGCTCAGGCCATTGAGACACTCCTCAACCTGGCAGAGGAATATGCGGGTCACTCGCGGTCCGTCGCTCAGGGCGGAACTGGTACTGTCAGGGATGCCCGCGCCGGTCTCGCCCAGGCCGAGCTTGATTTGAAGACGCTCATCGAGCGTTTCGCCAACGGCACGTCTACCGAAGACCTTTTCGAGTCCATCCAGCAGATTTACCGCGATGCGGACAACGACAGCGAACTCAAGGACTGGTTCAAGGCTATGGACCGATACGTCCGCCGTTGCCTCCTCGAGCAGGGATACATCCTGGACGAGGACTCCAATCAGGAGTGGAACCACCTCTACGATCATGGTCGCTACTTGCTCCGAAACAAATACCGCGCTCATACCGACCGTGTTTTCGACGAGATCAAGTTCTTGATCGACCAGTTCGACCAGGACCCCCAGAACAAGCGTTTCGGTCAAGCTGTCCAGAAGTTGTTCACTGACCTCGGCAACGACGAGAATGGCAAGCCCACCTTCAAGCCTCATCTCATCAAGGACCTGTCGGACGTCATTCTCCCAGCCATCTTTGAAAACGTGGCCTACGTCCCGGTTCCCCGTATCGAGTACTCCGACTCTCAGTTCGATGCCATCATCGAGAACCTTGTCCTCGAGTCGGACAACTTTATGCCCAACGTCCTCGAAGTCAACAGTGAAAACTACTTCCTCTGGGGACGCAAGAAGATTGCCAACAAGCACAAGCAGTCTTTCGAGGTTAAGGTTGCCGGTGTTCAGCTTGACCTGCGCGACGTCAGCTACCACGTTAAGCGAAAGCAGGGCTTCCCCTCCATCACCGACACTGGTGTAGCTGATATCCTTCTGGCTGGCGATGGTTTCTCTTTCAAGATGAAACTTTCCTCTGCCGAGAAGACTGACAGCCAGAACTTTTTCAAGATTGACAAGGTCGATGTCGACATCAAGCATATGAGCATCAAGCTCAAGCAGTCCAAGCACAAGCTTCTGTTCGGTCTGTTCAAGCCCGTCATGCTCAAGGTTCTTCGCCCCGCTCTGCAGAAGGCTGTTGAGAAGGCCATCAAGGACCAGGCTTCTCAGCTGGACAGCCTCCTGTTCCAGGTCAAGCAGGAAGCCGACCGCGCGCTTGATGAAGCTCGCTCTGACCCCGAGAGAACTCCCAACATCTACAACCGCTACGCCACCGCTATGCAGAAGCGTGCTCTGCAAACCAAGCAGAAGGCCCAGGCGGTTGCCGCCGACAAGAAGGTCAACTATGCCATTACTAAGGAGGATTCCATCTTCCCCAACATTCACCTTCCTGGCGGTATCAGCTCCAAGGCCACCGAGTATAGAGAGTTGGCCCGCAAGGGTGAACGTTGGGAGAGCCCTGTCTTCTCCATCGGCAAGGCCAACAAGTCGACTGATATTCCCGATGCACCTCGCGTCGAGCGCAAGAAGCATGGTCTGCCCACCCAGCAGGGGCAGTATGCTCCTCACAGCCACGCCAATGGAGAGTTGAATGGCGCTGTCAACAACAAACCTTCCGTCTACGATGCCCAGCCCAACGGCGGTCTCAACGGCAACGTCAACACCCTTGTTAACCCTGCCCACGTCAGCGGTTACTAGAGAGTAGACACTAATTTTATTTCCTTTGTTATCGAGATGGAGATTGAATGACGAGTTGATGGCAGACGAAAACGCTTATACCCGGGAGGAGAGTTTGGGTCAACAGATGACTTCATAGCTTAATTGCGGCCCTTCGTAATAATTATCCAGCAAAATTCAATACGTCTTATGCGATACTAGAGCCTAGTATGTGATGTGCTTGAAACGCTACGCCACAGTAAGCTGTCTCACAGTACGAACTTTCTCACATCGTTGTCCAACCCATATCTGTTGGAACAAACGCACCATTGATCGTGTGCATTCCATCAGAACACAAGCTCAATACGGTTTTAGAAACTTGCTCCAAAGTCGACCACCCAAAATTCCAGCCTCTCTGAGCAGGATCGCCACTAACCGTGTTGGAAGTTGACGAAATTAATTTTACGTGAGAAGGTGGAAGGTTGCGATTAACATATGGACTCACTCATGGCGACACCTTCTGGGTGAAACTGTTTGTGGTAACTCTCGTCTTTGACTATGTTGGTCAACATCGGGCCCTGCAGGATAGCTAAGCATCGGATGCCCTTGGGGCCATAGAAAGCAGCCGTGCTTCTGGTCAAGCCTACTGTACCATGTTTGGCGACCTTGTAGGCGACGCCTGGCTACTGTTAGCGACATGCCGTCAGTTTTAAACAAGTTGAGATAAGTACTCACCCGCCCTCGCCCCGTGTAGGGCCGCAGCGCTGATGACGTTCAGAATCACGCCTCTCTGCCCTTCTACGGGCTCCTGCTTCAGGAACTGCCGGATCGCGAGCTGGGACGTGATGAAGGGCCCCGTTATGTTGACGAGGAACTGCTTGTTCCACATGTCGAGGTCGCAGTCACCGGTGGGGTCCATCTTGTCCGAGATTCCGGCGTTGTTGACCAGCACATCCAGTCTCCGAGATTCTCCGCCGCCGCCGCCGTCGACCCATGCAGAGATTGCTACGGCGACGGCCTCGGGAGACGTGATGTCGGCCTGGAAGGGGTGGAGACGCGGACGGTGTTCTACTGGGATTATGGAGGGGATGGCGGCGATGGAGTCTGCGGAGACGTCGAGGGCGAGTTGTACCAGGTGCAGCTGCGGGACGTAAACTTTCACCCGTATTCCTGCTAGAACCATTCAGCGCAGCAAACTATCCAGGGGCTTGTTGCCCGAGCCAAGCTGCAGATGGAAAATTGGGCGGCATCGATTGGGGTTCACTCGTCTTGATAATAGGGGCATACACAGGGGTGTGCGGGAGCTTAATCTCGGAAACGAGAGCGGTCAAGTGGTTCCGAGAGGCCATTCACGCAGTGCTCGGATTGATTGCGAAGACCGGGATGGGGATCCTCGTTTCACACAGCTTTGACATTGTGACATTATTGTAGACGCTTCTAAGCGGACTTGCCGCGGCTGCTTCAGTTCTTCGCCTTGGCCTGGTTCGGATCCGTCTGCTCGCTCTTCAACCCCGCCAGCCCCGTCTGCCGCTGCGGGTCCCGCCCCGTCGTCTCCTCGAGGTGCCGCTCGCTCGAAGGCTTGGATCCGTAGCCGGGCAGCGCCGAGCCGCCGCCACCACGGGTACTGCTTTCGGCGACACCGGCGGCACGGTCGGGGGAGCCCGTCAGGAATGCGAAGAAGGCGCCGACCGTGATCGCGACGCCTCCTACGGCGTAGATGGTTCCCCTGACGATGCTGTTAGGGACCGTCGAGAATGAGGAGAGATGGGTTGCGAAATGGGGTCAAGGCTCACCTGTTGCTCAGTTCGTTGGGCCTCGTCGGAACTTTCTGGTTTGAGCCAGCCGGTGCGGGTTGGTCGCCGCCGTGGTATGATGTCGTGTTCCGCGGGGACTTCTCTGTGGCGTAGGTTCGGCGGGCAGCGTGCTGGACGGGGCGGGCCGTGGAGGGTCGTAGGACCGATTGCAGGCGGAGGACTCTGGCCGATGACATCGTGACTTGGGTTACTTGGAGTATGCGGGAAATGTGTGAAAGTGTTCTGTTGAACTTGGGCCGTTTACAGGTATCGTCGATTCACTTGATCGCAATGTGCTTGAATCATTGAGGCCTCAGCAGCTTGCGGGTGGATACTGCAGGCATCGGGTTTTATAGCTTGTCCTACGGTCATGCTTTTTTCAGTCAGTCGGGGTCTGCGGCAGGGGGAAGGTACGTGAGCGTTGTGTGATGCTATGGTGATGAGTTGCGCGGTATGACAGATCGATGATGTAGGCGACACGGATTTCTGGGCCGACTTGGGTGGAGGCACACCCATCCTACCGCCAGAACCGTGCATTCTGTTTCCAAGCACGGAACTTCTTTGGATTCCAGCAATGTCGCTTCTTTCGATGACGGCTTGGTTTCAATGGATCATCGCAAGCTCCAGATTGCATGACTGTTAGGGATATCGACAAACAGCCGCTGACGAGATTCAAGAATCCGTTGTCCGCCCCCCGCCCCCCGCCCCCCCCGATCGCCTATCAACCCCGGCTCACCTTACCCATCTACTCCTGCCAATTTGACAATTTCCTAGCGATTTCTCAAAGCCGAGTGAATCCCGCTGTACGTCCAGTTCAGCTTCATCCGGTCTAGCTGCCCCTGCGCCGACATGTCCGTGACGTGCCGCGAGTTCTGCTGGACCTGCGACGCCCGCGGCCGCCGCACAGAGTCCCACGTCCGCAGCACCGCGGCGATGCTGTCGGCGTCGACGACGCCGTCGTGGAGGAGCAGCCTCAGCCTTCGGCGTCCTCGATGGCCTGTGTCGCGCCCTGACACTGGAACGGCGTCATCGGGTGCGCCGCGTCGCCGACGACGACGGCCCGGCCGCGGGTGTAGGTCGGTAGGGGGTCCGCGTCCTTGACTTTGTAGAGGTGTACTCTTCGACGTGTCTTTTTTATTTTTTTGTCGTCCTCATCAGCGACTCTCTGCTTGGGGCTCGGCCAGGCCGTCGACTTACTTCATGATTTCTAGCATCCAAGGCGCAAAGTCGAAGAAGTGGTCGGCCATCTCCTCGGAACTCCCTACCGCGTTCCATGACGTCACGCTCTCTACCGCAAGCATGGAGTCTGGGATCCGCGCGACGATGTTGAGCGTGGTGAGATCCCGACAGGGGTAGAAGATGATGTTGCGGTTCGTCTCGTCGTTGGCCGCCATGAGATTGAGAAACCCGCCGCTCAACGGGTCTATCGCCGCCGGGTACCCATTGAGAATCTCACGAGCTTTCTCGAGGGGGAAGGTGAACCGGTACAGCGAGACTCCCGTTGAGAGGAAATGAGAGGGCGTGCCGACGATGGCTTGCCGGACGAGAGAGTGGATGCCGTCAGCTCCTGCAATTCGTCAGTCAGCCTTTATAATCCAGGGTGAAGATGGTTCGTACCAACAATGACATCGGCGACAAGCTCGTTCCCATCCTCGAGCCTCACCCTACCCCCTCGACATCAACCCCGGTGACCTCGACCCCGTTCACGATGGTCGCCGGCGGACCGGAAATCCCAAGCTTGGCCGCGTCCCCTGTCGCGAGCCTCAACAGCCCGTCCCTCAGATCAGTCCGATGCATAAGCAGCCACTCGCTCCCGAACGGCTCCGCAACGCCCCTCATCTCCCGCAGAATGTTGCCCTCCTTGTCGTACGTCCTGGACCCCTCGCACACCGTGGCCTTGACATTTTCGGCGCTGAACTGGAAGGCCTTTTTGAGCATCTTACTGCCATTGGGGCCGAGGCCGATGCCGGCACCGCGCTCAGGCGCGTCGGCGGGGTCGCGGTCGTAAACGGTCACATCGTGTCGTTGACGGAGGACGGCGGCGGCGGCGAGGCCTGCTATGCCGCCACCCACGACGACAATGCGGAGCTTGCCGGTGCTGTTGCTCATATTTCCCTGTTGCCAAATTCCCAAAAGTCTAGTAAATGGTGCTAGTGATTACCTCTGTTGTGGGAGAGCCACCACTTGTGCGAGGCAGAATGGGAAACGCTTCTTAATCTAGCCCAGCAGCATCCCACCCATAGCTCGGACTTCTGTCCCTGAGACGTCAACCGAAATCCTATTCATAGCCGATGTGCGCTGGTGTTGCCGAAAGGTTAAAGGTTAAAAGGGCGCAAGGAATCCGGATGCCAACCAGACCCCAGGCCAAGGGCGAATGAGATGCGGCTGGATGTTTTGCGGCGTACATGCGTCGTTCTGCGGTTGTCTTGGAACCACAAGAGAAAGGGATTTTCGCATCCGTTTTGCCCAACGTCGTGATGCCAGTCGCGTCCGAGCCCCGACCGACGGTTAAGATTGTCATGGCTGTCGCAGACCAATATCGCACGCCTGGGACCAATAACGAGCGTCGACTCGGATGAATCGCGATGACGCAGCGTGGAGTAAGCAGTTTTACACACTCGGACGGTAATCAAACTCGCAGATTTTCTAGGTTGTTAAAAAAATACGATAATAAAATAAAAAATACAATTTGGCTACTACATGCCGTTACACTCATTCTGCACGGAATCTTGGCGCCTGACAGGCAGTAGAAGCTGGAAAATTCGGGACTGGGTCCCAGAAGAGGTAGGAGAAGAGAGCAAGGCTAGACACATCAGAAAAGTAGGACAATGGCTGGGCCGTAGGAAGGCACTACAACATCGCTGATTGTCGACAGACCCGCGAATTGGACCGGGTAATTGCACCCACTTCGGGGATCCACACCGGCACCCTGGACTCGGTCTTCGTCGGAGGCCGGAGCGTGCGGCTCCTCGGTCAATTCCACCCCGGCCTGCAGCAAACGGCACAGCCTACGCCGCAGATCGGTCATACTTTTCGGACCCTGGCGGCCAATACCGTAAGCGTCACCACCTTGCAGCCGCGGACTTTTGACGCGCGTGTCGTTAATGTCGTTGCCAAACTCCGCAACATTGTGGAGATAGCACGTATTTAACCAGCCTTTCTACACCTGGGTTTTGCTCAACCGTTTCCAACCAGTCTTGCTCACCATCAACAAACTTCACCTTGTCTTAGCCACGCGACACGCTTTTCACCATGTCCCGAGCTATCCTGGTCGGCGGTGCGAAACAGGGCGGTGCCGTCATCAACCACCTCGTCAAACAGAATGCCAACTTTGAGATCCTTGCCGTCACACGAGATGAGAGTTCCGGTTCTGCTCAACGACTCTTGAAGAAATCTCCCAGAATTCGTCTTGTACGAGGCAACCTGGCCGACCCTCAGGCGCTCTTCAGAACCGCCAAGGAAGTAGCCGGGTCGCGCATATGAAGAGTCTTCAGCGTTCAGGTATGTCCCCAGCCTCATCTACCTCCATGGACTCGATGGCTGAATTTCAATTCATCAGGTTCCCATGGGCTTTG
>JAIMZG010000319.1:0-15436 GCA_020466075.1 Colletotrichum coccodes | reverse complement strand
TCTCTCTCTCTCTCTCTTTTCCTCTTCCGTCTCTCTCCTTCACGGAAGCTTTCTCTCACAGCTTCCCCCAGCCTCGTATCTGGACCTCTCCCGGGCATGCCTAAGAAAAGGCACCAGGCGTTATACTCGAAGCCGCAGTCAACTGCCCCATCATCATTGGGTGCCTCAGCTTCAGCCTCTTCTTCTGCCCGTTAGTTCAAACCCCCATGCCCACACGCCCTTGCCCGCGCATACCCCCCTCCCTCTTTCTCTGCTCTTCCACTTCACCAAAGGTCCCTACGTGACATCGAGCTCTTGCAGCTGACAACGAAGCAACACAAACAGAGAGCCAAAGTAGGGGCGTCAACGAACTTTTGGCCGATCTCCGTCGATCCTCCCTCCGTGCCACCTCGACAGCATCAGCAGCAGCATCCGCAGCCACCGCTCCTACCGTCCCTCCGGCCCTCCGACAGATCCTCCAGATCCCAGAGACGCCCCCACCGGCGCCCAGGCGTGTCCCGAGGTTTGACGCCACAGGCAGGAGGGTACCACCAGGGCCGCCCCCACCACGCAGCTGGCTGTCGCGATCGTCCAGCCATGTCCAGCGCGCCCACGCGAACGCCGCCCAGCGCGGCGCCCAGGCCATCCAAAGCCTGCCGGGGACATACGAGCCGGAGAAGGGCAGCCTGATGGACATCGTCCTGCGCAGGATGGCCTTGAACTGGGAGTTTCAGAGGGATTACGATCAGTACTACCTGCACACGTTGCCTAGCCGAGTCAGGGCCTCGCTGGCAAAATACGTCGGCGTCTGGTACGAGGGCGGCATGTCCGCCGCGGACCTGCGCAACATCCTGGTTCCTCCCCCTCCTCATCCGCAGCACGAGCATGGCGGCGAGCGCCGGCAGCACCAGGTCGACGCCGAGGAGCTCGTGTTCCTGAACAACGACATCTACTTTCTCGACCTGACGGGCTCGGTGAGCCACTCGATGACTGTCAGGGAGCTGGCGGACGTCCTCTTCCCGCAGCAGCTGTCGCGCGCGTCCGAGGCGGTGCAGGACTCCTGGGACACGGCGGAGGCGCCCTCGCTGCCCCGAAGCTTCTCCCCAACATCACCCATCTCTGCCTCGCCGTCGCTCCCAGCGTCCACCAGCGGGGTGGCGGTTCTGGCGTGTCCTGGAAGCAGCTCCTCGCGCTCGCGGCGAAGCTGCCCACGCTCACGCACCTGAGCTTGGCGTACTGGCCCGAGCCGTCGCTGACGCCCAACGCCAAGTTCTCGACGATTGTCTCGCCCCAGGGTCACGTCCAGCAGTACTCTGGCACGGGGGCGTACGCACATACCCTCGACGACGACTGGTCCGAGGCCGTCATCCTGCTGAGGAAGCTGAGCAAGTGCCTCTACGGGCTCGAGTACCTTGACCTCACGGGCTGCGGGGCGTGGTTCAAGGCCCTCATGGCCAACGTCGACGGGGACAAGGTCGATTGGGGTGGGCCGTGGGGCAAGATCTCGGAATTGAAGTTGAAGTACGGGTATGACGTGAGCGAGGACACGCCGATTGCGGACTCTCATAGGTACCGCGAGGCGGCCGAGATGGCCAAGGCGATTGAGAAGTACATCGTCGCGCAAAGAGCTGGGAAGGGAAGGTTTATCAACGTGGACAGCGATCCCATAGATGATGCGCGGTCGCCGTTCAAAAACTAAACCCTGAAAAAAGAGAAAAAAATATCTTAAAAATCCCTCCTCTTTGAACACAACAATCCCTTGATGAGTGAGACGCCTTCACCGGGCCTAAACATCACGGCCTCCCACCTTGCTTGCTCGCATCCCAGAGCTCCCTGAACTTTCCACCCGGCCGGAGCAAAAGATCCTGGGGGTTCCCAACCTCAACAATGCGGCCCTTGTCCAGCACCACGACCCGATCAAAATCGGCGACCGTGTCCAGGCGGTGAGCGATCGCGACGACCGTGTGGTCCTTGAACTCCCCGCGGATGAGATCTCTGACCGTCCGCTCGGTGTGAGCGTCGACACTGGTTACTTTGTCAGCACACTGCTAGCATGTAAAGCCTTGCAAGGCCGGGCGGGAGAATAAGAGAAGAGATGGGCAAAGTACCTACTCGTGGCCTCGTCCAAAAGGACCACCCGCCCCACACCCCTCCTCAGGACTGCCCTCGCGAGGAAGAAAAGCTGCCTCTGCCCGTGGCTCAGCGCCTCCTCCGCAAACTCGGCGTCCAGCCCGCCATTCTCCCGGATCGTGTCCCAGAGCCCCAGACGCGCGAGTACCGACTCGACGACGGCGTCGTCCTCGGAGAACGACGTGCCGAAGGGGTCGAGGTTCTGGCGTACCGTCCCGGGGAGCACGAACTGGTCCTGGGTGATCGCTATGAGGGCCGACCGCAGGGGCAGGAGCGGGAGGGAGTCCAGTGGCAAGCCGTCGATGGATGCTGTCCCGGATGACAGGGGCAGGAGGCGGAGGAGGGCGAGGAGGAGGGAAGACTTGCCGCTTCCTGTGCGGCCTACGATGCCGATCTTCTCACCGGGGCGGACGGAGAGGGATATCTTGTCCAGGACCTTCACCGCGGTGGCTCGTTCTCCATCGCTTGGGCCAGTCACGCTATAAGAAGCGGAGACGTCATGGAGCTCGATGGCGCCTCGGTCAGGCCACCCCTTCAAATCCGTCTCCGACACCCGGCCCCTTCCCTCCACAGGCAACAGCCCCCTTCTCAAAGCATCGTCCTCGACCTCGTCGGCTGTCTCCTCGGAAAAGTTCTTGATGCGCGCGACGGCGCCGATGGAGGTCTCGAGAGAGGTCCAGAACTGGATCAGCATCTTGAGGGTCTCAGTGAAGGAGATGAGCTGGACGAGGGAGACGCCCGTGAGGCCGACGGATACGGTGGAGCGCAGGCGGACGGCGAGGCCAACGACCAGGACGGCGAGGGCGGCGGTCCCGAGGTCGAGGACGAGGGTTAGCCATTGCTGGGTCAGGAGGAGTATGTAGAAGGGCCGCTGGGAGCGATCGATTAGAGCGTAGGAGTGGGTTATGGAGGGGTGGGTCAGAGCGTGGGCGCGGAGAGTTGCGAGGCCTGAGAGTGTTTCGAGGAAGTGGGTGCTGGAGATGTTGTCAGCTTGGTGAAGGGCTTCTTTTGCGGCGGTCGACGGCTTACTAAACAGGAGCTTTTTCCTCGAGATCCAGGAGACGGAGTTGGCGAGATGTGCGCAGGTAGGCTCGCTGGATGTAATAGAAGACAAGAATCAGGACGGGAAAGCTGATGGTGATGTACCAAGAGGCCGAGGCTATGAGAAAGGCTTTGCCGATGCAAGTGAAGAAGCCTGTGAACTCAGACGTCAGCTCCGTCGGGGTTCACACCTAGGGGTATGAGCACGTTGATGTCTTACTTGCGAGGGAGACGACCAATGCCAGTGGCAAGCTCCGATCGATTAGGCCGATGTCTTGTGAGAAGCTTGGGCAGGTTAGGAGTGTTGGCGGGAATGATGGGTAAGTTTATGGTTGCTCACCGAGTTGTTATGGAACCTATGTCGGTGCTCGTGAACAGAGAGAGGGGGGCGCTATGGAAGCGATCAGATTTTCTGCTCATGTTGGCTAGATGAAAGAGATATGGGCTTACTGCATGACGGCTGTAAGAAGTCTCTGGTGCAAGTTGATGCCCGACTTCGCAGCCACCGGAACAAGCACGAACCTGATAGTTAAACATTACCGTGAGAGTCCGGCCTCGATCAGGAGTGGCACTGCAGACTTACCATATGAGGACCGCGAAGCAAATTACACCACCGACCTGGAAGGCGGCATAGACACCGAGGTAGTAAGCATCGTGCTGAGCGGCGGTCTCGACGTTGGCGTCGGTCCAGAACTTTAACCAAACAGCTGGGCCCCGTTATTAATGAGGCCGTTAAGGGTTTGGAAGGAGGACATGACTTACTGGGAAACGTGGAAAAGAATGCCCAGGTGACCTGGAGGAGGAGCATTATGGCGACGAGAACGGCACCAACACTGCCGAAGTAATAGCCGTAGACGCTCCAGTCACCTAGTTGCCGCCGCTTGTCATCCTGTTCTTCAACTACCTTGGTCCCTTCCTCCCTCGGAGCTTCAAGGATGGCTTCATCGTTTGTCTTCTCTGCTTGATGGCCATAATCCTTTCTGTCATCGGGTACAGATGTGATCAAACTACTGACATACCCATCCTCATTTCGACAATATTCGAAGCTTCCCATTTCTGCAATTTTGCCGTCTCCAAGGGCGACGACTATGTCTGCCTGTGACAGAAAGCCTACTACAATTTCATGTCAGTCATGCGTTGAATTCAAACAGGTTTGAGTAAGAAAGAGATCGGTACCTGCTTGAGTTGCGAGGACGATGGTTGTCCCCCAGCCCCTGAGGATGCCCTTGTCGGCGCTGAAAACGCGCTGAAACACTAGTTTGGCTGTATGATTGTCCAAACCGCTGAAGATGTCATCAAATAGGGCGATTTGAGGTCGCGAGTAGATCGCCCTGGCAAGAGCCTGTCCACCGTCAGCTCAGGGCATTGTCCTGGTTGAGATGTCACTTACAACGCGTTGCTTCTGGCCCCCACTCAGAGCAAGACCCTTGCTGCCAATGACTGTCTGGTCCCCTTCCGGAAGCTGGGCGAGATCTTTCTCGAGGTCACAAGCCTTCAGAGTCTGCTGGTAGAGATGCGCGTCGAACTCGGAGAAACAGATAACGTTCTTGCAAACCGTCTCGTTCTACGGAGTCCGTCAGTTTGGATATAACATACCGATCTAGGGTTGACTTACAATGAGCCAGGGGCTTTGCTCGCACCAGGAAATCCGATCACTAGATAACGCGATCGTTCCTGTGACGTGCGGCACCTCGCCGAGAAGACCTTTCAAGAGTGTGCTCTTTCCGGATGCAACAGGACCCACGAGCATCGCAAGCTGGCCCTTTTGTATATCAAGGCTGATACCGTCAATGATTGGGCTCGAATCTGGCTTCCAGCCGAATGACGCTGTCTGCAGGCTCACGACCAGTTCTGTGCCCGGCCGTTCCCCGAAAACTAGCTCTCCGTCGCCATTCAGATCTTGAAGTTGCACATCCTGAGAACCTGCGTGTGTTCCTGCGAACCGAGGTTTGGGTGGTGGTGTCGAAGGAAACGACCGATACTCAGCCCGTGGCGGTTCGGACAGATATGTCTCGATACGTTGAAAGCAAGCCAGCGCTGCACTGATATCGAGGACGACCTCGAACATCCAGAAAAGGGGGTTCGCGAGCAGGATGATGAGGGACAGAGCAGCAAACAGTTTCGTGGCATCCAGAGCCTGCCCGGTTTTGGAAGCGATCGCCGTATACATTGCGAAAGCGACCACGGGTGCGATCATCAGGGGAACCTGCGCAATAGCGGACGTTATGGCACCGATGACGCGGAAGGGGGTTGCCGCCTGCATCTCGGCCAGTCTGAGATCGGCCAGTGTCTGGGAGAGCTTCTGCGTCAGGCCCGACATTTTGATGCTCTTGATGTGACCGATCATGGCCGAAGTGATACCTTTGCGGAAGTCAGCAAAGCGTGCGTAAGCCGGTGGGAAGGAGGATAGATACCAATGCGCTTCTGGACTTTCTCTACCCAGATGAGCTGGTACTTCTGGGCGGATGGAGCGAAGAAGATTGTGGCGATCAGGGCTACGACCGAGACTATAATGGGACCAGAGGCTGCGTAGCCAATGTGCGTACTGAGAAGCCATGTTGCGAGTGCGATTTGGACGGTATTGGCCCAAAACTCGTGAATCTCGCGCCAGGCACGGACAATGGCTTCTACCTGCACAAAGTTAGCACGGAAAACAACAAGGAGAACGAGTCCAAGACTTACATCAGTCGACATGAGAGTTACCGCTGCGGAATCGTCACCGGGCGTGACCCGCAACTCCGTCGTCTTGGAGTAGATGGCGGTAACCAAGACACCTCTGAGCATGGCCAAGGACCGAAACGCCTTGTGCCAGTAAAAGCTCGACGAGATGGAGATGCCGAGGTAGACGAGGCCGTAGGCCCCGATGAGACCGTAACCGTAGTTGACATCGTCGGAGGGGTTCTGCAGGAAGTCGAGGAACCGGTTCAAGATCAGGGGCTGGCAAATGGTGAAGCCCAGCAGGAAGACCCTCGGTAGGACAACTGCCAGTAACTGCCATTTCAACGTGTTGATGCATGTCCTGATGAGCCGATAGCGCGGCGAACGAGGCGATCCGTCCGACTGGTTGGCCGTCGAGGACGACGACTTGTTCCAGTGGAGCCAGAACCTCTCGTCCAGCACGGCAGCCGACATGGACTCGTCCAAGACGAACAAGTCCAACGGCCTCAAGAGACGACGGAACCCGGTCAGCAGCAGCGGTGTAAGCCACCAGAAGAGGCCACGGCTGTAGATGCCGCTGGTCTCCTCGGGACTGTACGACCGGCCGCCGCCGAAGAGGTACCGCGTCTTCCCCTGTGCTTCGAGGATCACGACGGCCGCCTTCAGCGCGAAGGACGCGGAGAAGACGGCGCTGATGGCGACGCTTAAGTGCGACAGCCACAAGGTGCGGAGGATGGCTCCGTCCAACACCAGGGACACGAGGATATATATATTCAAGACGGACGAAGGCTTAAGGCTCTTCGAGTGTTCTATGTACGAGAGGCCACCAAACACGAGGCTCGCCGCGAAGGCCACGCTCGAGGCCGCGATGGAGACGGTGCGCAGGCGGCTCGCATCGCTGTGGGATACCCACAACACGACGAGGACGAGCTGCAGGGCGGCGAGAATGCCGATGGCTGCCTGTTTGGTTAGACGGAGGGCGGTGCCGGAAACGGCGCGGGGGAGTTTGCCAAGATGGCGGAGACGGAGGGGCGCGAGGATGAGAAGGAGGGAAGCGGGGAGAATTGTGAAAAGGCATTGTTCAAAGGTCAGGGTGAAGTCGAAGCCTTCGCGACAGTTCTCGACGATTGGGCCGAAGGCGTCGTCGGCCGTTGGGGAGCATCCGAGGGAGGACGATGTAGCCATGGTTGAGGTGAGGTGCTGTGCAGTGGGTAATTGAGAGGAAGAGAACCTCAGGGGCGACAGAATCTTGGGTCGGGAGGAGGGACATTTTAAAGGACTTTCAAACAATTGCGGCACGGTAACTGAGAAGGAATCATCCCCTGAAACAATTTCCGCTTCAGGAAGGTGTATAAGCACAGCTATCAGAGGGACCAATAAAAGAGACGATGACAGTCGGTTGTCGCCTCGTTTTGACTCGGGAATGCAACGGACGGGAATGGCAAGAGAGCTCAAGGTGAATCTATGAATGAAGCCATTCGGGCTCATATAAAAAAATGTTAAGGTTGTTATGGTCCCCATCTTTGGATGAACGCGCCAAGATAAGGCAAAAGCTAATCCATCTTTTTTCTCCGTCGGTAACTTGGAAGAGAGGGACGCTCCGCCTTGGAGAAGCATGGCCAGAATGCGTCCCACTGGTGACGAGCCACAGGCGGTAAACAACCTCAGAACGAGGACCCTTCAGGGTCTCGAGTGGCTGTGAGGTCCCAGAACTTGCCGCCGCATCCCTGTCGTCCTCCTGTTCTGGCCGCCGTTCGTCCAAACAGGTTTTGCTGGGCGTCGTCCGATGGGCAGCCAGACGAAGACAAGAGAGGCTAGACCGGGCTGTCGCCGAAGTGGGTCTAAGCGAACGGCGGCGGTTGAGGAGGCCCGACCGGGAAAGGAAATGCTGTGGCTCAAGTGGAAGAGACAAGAGAGCGAGACCTATGACGCAAACTTGGACGTCTTTGCATCCACACAAACTTGAACAACAACACCACCCAGCAACACCAGCAACACCCCTTCTCGCCTGACTAAAAATCTTGGCCACGTCAGGCTCGACAAGACTTGCTGCGTTGTTCCCGCCCCAGAGGCGCAAGATGATGTTGCGCCCTCCCAGTCCCAACTGCCGCCCTCTCCCCTTAGGCATTCTCTATCCGTGGCTTTCTTACCCCCGGTCCCAGTCAAGTGACGCCGATGGGGCGGCCGGCCTGGTTCCCGTCCATCGTCTCCATCATTCTATTCTTTCACGCCGCCCAGTCAGGGTCTTCTTGGTTGCATCATTGCCGTTCTAGGGTCTTGGAAGGCTGGTTCGCTATGATTCACCCATGGCTTTCAGGGTGCTTGCTCTCCTCTTTAAGGACAGCATCCTTTCTGCATCGCCCTTTCACTCTGGGTGCTCTCGATTACCACATCAACCAAGTAGTAGGCAGTACCTACTACAGTCTCTCGACGTCCCGAGCCGAGTGTACATAATCTGCTATACGCCCACTTGTCTACGCGGTTACCGTCGCCATCGTCCAGCCATCTTTTGTTTGTTCAATTAGAGCCGAGAACCCCACTGCCGGCACCATGCATTTCACCGTGATAGTACCATTGGTGCTGTCCATAGTGGCATTCGTCCTCTCCTTCCTCGCCCTTTTCGCCGGGCACAAAGAGGGCTTCATGGAGGACTACGATGTCGTCCGCCTCAACATGTCGACCCTGGGCCATAACTTGATCCCCACCGCTACCGAGGAGGCCGACCCGGCCTCAACGACTGACGGCTTCCTCGACAGGATCATCGACGGCGTCGGCGACCGCGTCTCCGACGTCCTGAACGACATCGGCAATGATGTTGCCGACCGCCTCGCAGACGAGTTGGGAATCTCGGAATGGTACTCTCTGCATTTGATGGACGTGTGCCAGGGCGACTTCGCCCCCAACGTGACGGCGCCCAACTTCTGGCTTAATGTAACGAACTGCACCCAGCCGTCCCCTGGCCGTAAGTACCGACGCGTGTCCCTGTATCTGTACGCAATACTGACTTTCGACCAGCCAACGTCAACCTCACCAGAATGCTGGACCAAGAACTCTCAATTGGCCCCCTGCGCCTGAGCCTCGCCGATCTCAACTGGCCCGACAGCATCGAGGACACCATGGACAAGGTGAACAAGTTCCTCCTCGCCATCTGGGTCCTCTACGTCCTAGGCATCGCTTTCTCCGGCCTTGCCATCCTCGGTTCGCTGGCAGCTTTCTTCCTCGGCTTCAAAAAACGCATGACGGTGACCAACTTCGTATTCGCCGTCCTAGCCGCCCTCGTCCTCTTCGCCGGCAGTCTCATCACGACCATCGGCGCGAAAGAGGGCGCAAAGCAGATCACAGACATTGGCGAGGACATTGGTATCTCGGCGGAGGCGGGACAAAAGTTCATGATCATCTCGTGGGTCGCCTTCGCCGTCATGTTCGCGGCGGTCGTCTACTGGGTCACACAATTCTGCGTCGAGAGGCGGTCGAAGCGCAGGCGGGGTTTCACCGAGAAGCGTCACCACAAGGGCAGCTTCTAGGAGGAGGATATGGTCTGCAGCCCTAACGATGAAACCAGAAAACGAAACACAATGCCTTTGATTTCTTCAAATTGAGAAGCCACGGTTCGGAAGCGATTTGTTTTTGAAGCGATACCTCTGTCAGCTTTGGTCTGATAGCTGGCATATCACGGCCATTTCCGGCATCACAGTCTTTTTTTCCTTATTACCGAGATACCATTATTGCGAACACAAAAGCCATAGAATGCACCTATACTGTGTAGAACACTTTTCATATCCAAATCCTAAATTATGCTACAGAGGGATATAGTCCCGCCCATTTCATCCTTGCTGATCGATCAGCCAAGGTTGGACGATGTATCGTCAACAGGGCTGTGGTCCTCTTGTTAGTGACTTGGGTGAACTTGAATGCCAACGCTATTTCTCTGTAAAAGTTGAATCTTTTCACCTTGCCCATACTCCACCAACGGGTGCCCTCGTGAAGAGTCTCGGGACCCGCCTGCCGGCTCCGGCGTCCCGTACCCCGGAATGTGGGGTACGTCATTCCTCCCCAAACAGGTAACCACCTCCCAGCCTCAACCTCCGACCAACCCCAATCTTGAATCCGCCAGCTGCTCCACTCTCAGCTACACCTCACTTGACCCAGCTACTCTCACGCTTTGCATCTCCAACACGTCGACAACCTCACCCGCCTTCGGTCTACACCAGCTTCCCCTGTCTTACTCGTTCTACTTCTCTGGTTACATACATCCTCTTCAACCTGACAGAAGGTCTACGTCAGGAAACAACACGCAAATGCCCTCTCTTCCGTTCGCAGACCGCATCTCATCCGCCGCCAACATGCGTGGTAACACCGACAACGACGAGGAGCAGTCGCTCCTTGGTCGTGGCCGCGAGACTGCACGTCGCTTCTGGGACGGCTTCATCGACTTCGCTCTGCAAGGCAACATTCTCGAAATTGCCTTTGGTCTAATGTGAGTGTTCCATTTCCATGCATGCTTGGGCCGTTCGGCATACTGTGCACATATTAAACGACTTGGGAGATGTCTGCTCTGCAAGCTCGAATCATCTAATTTCAGTGGGAGTTCCTACGCGAAGAGTTTATATGCATATGTTCTGTTCTAAGGAGAGCTCACTGACATGGCGTTCCATAGTATTGCCGCTGCCTTCACGTCCCTCGTCAACAACTTCGTGCAGAACATCATCATGCCCCCCATTTCCGTCATCCTCCCGCTAAACCGCAACATGGAGGAGAAGTTCGCAGTACTTAAGGGCGGTCCCAACTACACGCAAGACAACAAGTACACGACCCTCGAGCGTGCCAAGGACGACGGCGCTGTCGTCCTGGCTTATGGGTAAGTCTCCCATACCCTTGACCTTTTGCTTCCTTGCAACGCTTCCTCCTTCCCGTGCTCCTCCTAATTCCGTCATCTTCGTTCCGGGGAACAATTTGCCGTACCGTGCTCGCGGCCTCGTCGGATCACCATAACAAGGACATGCTGATTAGAACATCGATGGCATGACTGACAAAGAATCATAGCTCGTTCCTCAACCAACTCGCCTCCTTCCTCTGCGTCGGAATCTCTCTCTACGGCCTGGCCCACGTCTTCCAGTTCTTCTCCCCGGAGCCGATTATTAAGCATACCGTTAAGTGCAGGTATTGCCGCAAGCGGATTAGCAATAAGGTGAGTCGAACATCTGCGCCCCGTTCCCAGCATACAATTGCGTACCATCTCATATACATAGTAAACGGGAACGCAATGGCTAACCTACACTCATCAGGCGCAACGTTGCGTCAACTGCACCAGCTGGCAGGATGGCCGCGAGGACCGAGTACACGCCTAATTCAAGGTCTCATTTGTTCAAACATTGAGCAGTTCGCATAGTTTTCTCCTGGAAAACGGGGGAGGGTGATGCGGCACGAGTAACGTATGCATCGTCCTGGACTCGCGTCCACGATCGTTGTTTCGGCATAGCGAGCGACGTGGTGTTAGGATAGTTGTGAGAGCATTCGGCGGCATTATGATTTCAAGCATCTTCATAGGAGAACCAAGGATTTGTCACGGAAGATCGCATTGTTGGTCCCTGACATTTCGTCCCATGGGCAGCATTAGCCCGAGTTTGAGTGATATTAGTCCACCGTCGTCGCCCAGAGGCGACCGCTGCCCTTGCAGTGAAACCGCTCCCCAAACAACGTAGACCCTCTGCAGTCATTCGAAGCCCGAACCCCACCGTCCCCTCAGACGCCTGGCGTTGTCTCCGCGGTAACCACGGCGCTGCGCCAAAAACACTCCTTCTGGGCGCGCGGCGACATGACGTAGCGGAACACGATAAACGCCAAGCACGCGAGTACGAAGACGCCGCCCAAGCAGCCGAATGCAATAGTCACCTTTTTGGTGAGATCCATCTCGTATATGTTTGTGAAGAGGGTGAAGCAGAACGGCCGACTGGACTGGCTAGAGAGATTTCAGAAGGCTTAGTTGGTACCGTGTAGATGTTGCAGGAAATGTGCACCGAGTTGTCGAGTCCAAGAGATGATTGACGGGGTCGCCGTCATGTCGCTATTTATCTTCCATCCGCAACTGTTCCCGACAGGAATCTCGCAGCTCGCGGTTTGGCATCAAGGAAAACGGCCATCGGGCTGTTCGGCAAACAGAACGTCTTGGGCATGGCGAACAAGACGCGGAACCACCGAGCTTTTGACTGTTGGTGAGCAGAAGGTCCTTGAGACACGTCGGCGAACAAAGGCCTCACTTCAAAGGACAACCGAGGACCGACCACGTAGAACAGTCTGAACGCGTCAAACGAAGCGGCAATCGAGGTTCTGGCTCTGCCATTCACCAAAGACACACCGTCGTTTGAACACGTGAACCAAGGACACGTCTCCTTTCTGAGGCCGAAGTCTCCTCGCCCCCAAAAAATGTCTCTTGGGCCTCAGGCCATCACGACTCCCGCCGCGAAGACCCCCCCGGCGAAAGCCGCCAAAAGGCCCTCCCGACCGGCCGACGACATCGCGGCGTTCGCGTGGGTGTCGGAGTAGCCTGCGCGCCGGTCGCAGTCGGGCCGGTCTGCGCGCCGCTGGGCTCCGTCGTGGCGGTCGCGATGGCCTGGGCTAGCAGCTTCTCGATGCCGGCAGTGACGGTGAGGGGCACTCGAAAGTCCGAGTTCGTCAGAGGCGTGAGAAACACGTCGGCCATCTGGAGGGTCCTTCCACTCTTGGTCATGACCTTTTGGCAATCCATCCGGTCACCCGAGATGGTGCCAATATACTCGATGGATCTAATACGGGACACTGTCAGTACACGATCTCGTTCCCTCGCCTTCTTCGGGCGCTAATGATGAGACGCAGTTTCCCATGGTTCAGAACATACATTTCGCTTGCGGGTCGTTCGACATGGACCTCGACGGTCGAGGGGCCACCTACGAGGGTGAGGATGAGGCCCGTGGGGTCTTCCCGACAGTGATAGTTGGTACTGTTCTTTTGGCAATACATGGCGTAGGTCGTCGCGGTAGGGTTGGCGTCCACGACAGAGGCGTCATAAGGGTTGTGCCCGAAATAGGGGTTCAAGACCTCAACCACCGTTGTTGTCTGCGCCGTCGTGGTGCCCACTACGGCAAGGAGGATTGTTGTGAAGCGCTTCATTGTGGGGCGTATCGCATGCGTCTACGTCGTAAGTGCACTGGCGTTTCTCTCCCGGACTTTTGCGCGGGGATTCGCGACTATATGTATGCCTATGCCTATCCCTCGTCAAATTCATTTCCTTTGAAAACGACTGTGCCGCAGTCTCGCACATGGGGCCACAAAAAATCCTCAGCTCTTCCAGTCAAGCGCTCAAGCTGTCTCTTTTTACTTGAGAACGAAAAGCAAGCTCAAGCAGCTGGTTCTACACGCGTAGGCCGCCGTTGATAAGCAATTCTCCGATTGGATCGCGTACGTTTGTCTCGACTAGTGCTCCGGTTGGGAAGAGGAAAACGACCCGCCAAGCAGGGGTTCTCTACATCGCGTGGTTACTTACCATGGCGGTGAGGTGGAGGCAGCTGTTGCCTACAAGAAACAAGAGGAGTCACCGTTTGCTCAAGCGATGAATTCGTCGGTTGCTCGCAGCTTCTACTTCCTACCGACCATCCACGTCCATCAACAAGAATGGTCTAGCACGCAGTGCAAAAAGTCTCTTCATAGTCACAACAGCAGTCAGTGCAAATATACTGGTTCGCAATCCAGCAATCCCACAGGGATCCAAGAGTGCAAGCTCAAGTTTTTCATTCCCAGTTCGCAGCAGGCCTGGACTGAATGAGACGGGTACCTGGCCATTCGTAGTGCTCGACATATGCATTGTCCTCGGAAAATAGCTGTTGATGAACTCGATGACCTCAATCATGAGACAAAGAAAAATTACGTGGCGCGACCTGCTCAAGGGACAGGCGGTCGAAGGCATAATGCGATCATGTGACTTCGATGGCGCGGGATGGGGATGAGTTGATTCAACGACGCAAGTCCAGATCTCGTCTACAACGTTGCCGGAATGTGACCGTGACGATGTTCGAAGCGCATCCCGATTATTTGGAAGCTCGGGCCTATTTATTGTATTTATTTATTACTTTCTTATTCTTCTTGCCTGTGGTTTTTTGATGTCCAGTCTTGGTTTTCTCGAAAGGGCGCCAAATCTCCCAGACACGAGAAAGGGACGCCGCCCGACAGATGGTAATTTCCAAGAAGCCGCAAACATTCCGGTAAAAACAGTTTCCTGGGCTTCCTGCGACCAGGCACTTGGCGAGCGATCCTTCTTTCTTCTGCTGTGTGATGTAACCTTGGCACGCGAAGATTGACGCCTGGGTCCTTTCAACGCGTCCGATGATGTGCTTCACTGGGCAAACGAGGACGCAGCCTCGTCGCCTTGTCGTCTCTCGGCACCCGGGCAAATGCAGATCTGCTGATACGGCAGTCTTGGTTGTTTCTCGTTGTCACATCTCGGCAAAGTAGTCACCCCTTCAATGCCGTAGGCCCAGCTTCGCCGAGGCTATTGCGGTGAGGCTGGAAGACGCCTTGATTGCGTGATGCCCCGGGCGGATCAGGGAGATGGGACGGAGATCAACAGCGACAGTCCTAGGAGCCTGAAAGATGACGGGACGACAGACACGGGACGAGAACCGCGGAGCTGTGCGTTGGTGTACTGATCAACGTCGGTACCGGATGAAATATGGTTGTGACGAGAACATGATAGTGCTGACATGGCCTGTAGATTAGACATGTCGTGGCATTGATCTGCCTATACTTATCCTCCTGCGAGCGCAGCAGTGACGAATTGCCATGTTCCGCCTTCTGCCTTGCATGGGTCCCATGAGTAGCGACATTGGATCCCATGGACGGCGATTTCCTCGGCCCCGTCGGTGCAGCCAGCGAGCGGAAAGAGGGCCCCGAGGGTGACAAGATCGGAGCCTATCAACTGACAAGAAAAGGCAGGATGGTGTTCCACTTGGGATCCAGACAGCTCGTTCCACACAGCGACTTTCTACAAGTGCCCGACTCCCAAAGGCAGTGGAGAGGGAGGTGGAAAGGCGCCCGGGGGATATGGGAGGCAAGCATTTCCTCGGCTCATCTGGGACGACTGAGTGGTCAGGACTGGCTTGATGTAGGAATCCACTGCGTGCAGGTTATGGGTGGGACGTTCCTGGAGTGCTTGCGAAGACATTGAATCCACACAGGAAGGTGCTGGTGGTTTAATCCAGGACGACGAGATTCCCAAGTCCTGCAGAGTTTCCCAAGAAATGCCCGTGTCAGGAAAGAAAGCGCAGCGGAGCGGGGGCCGAGGGGGTACCCCAGGTGGTTCAGTGTGTACCCTTGCCCGTTCCTGCTTGCTGGCAAGTTCCGTCCAGTCAGGCGCTTCTAGTGTCCAGGGCCCCATTTGGGGCGGCCGTGCCCACCCCGTTCATAATATTTTTCTCGAATTTCGCGGTCTTGGCATTCCTTGGCTTTCTTCCACTCCATCCTCTCATCGTTTGTTTCTCTCAGCTAATCCGTTTCCCACTCGCCCGCCTGCCCAGCACACAGGCGCGCGCACACACACACACACACACACACACACACACACACACACACACACACACACACACACACCACACACATC